>QRFJ01003853.1:0-26974 GCA_006176705.1 Cocos nucifera
TTAGAAAACTCTCAAGCTCTCTGGCTCTGTGGCTTTATAGCTCTCTGGCTCGAAGCTCTGAAGTTCTCTGATTCTATGGCTCTATGGCTCTCTGGCTTTATGAGTTACTATAGAATCAATCCTCTATTTTGAGAGTTGCATTAGGATTAATCTTGCTCTGATACAAAATGTTAGAAGGATGATGGACATAATCATAAACTCAAATACTACTCATAATAAAAATTATAGAATTGCTTTGAAAGAATATGATGATTATAGAAAATATTTAGAATAGGAGGATAAGATAATACTTTTATATTGTAGAATCATAGATTACTCCATACTACTTGATTCATTACATAAGATCCTATATATAGATATATGAAGGTGACTCTTAGACTACCTTCATGAATACAAAGTAACCCTTGATTTTCTAAACAATCCTTAGTTTTCCTAAGGTGACTCTTTGATTTAAGAGTTACATGACTCTTTGATTTCCACAATATATTAATGACTAGACTCTTAAACTTTAACTAACATTAATTACAAATTAACTTCCAACAGTTGATAGTGAAGTATGTAGGAAAAGAAGGATGTGTGAAGAAGTACTCTGAGGCTGGCAGTGTTCTAGTTGTGCTTTAGCAGTGATCGTTGAGAAGGGAGGAGAACATAAAGAAGGAGAAGAAGGCCAAGAACAGGGAGAGTTGTATATTATTCTTGCTCCATTTCTTCATTCTGGATACCACGAGTGAGAGAGAGAGAGAGAGAGAGGAGTCATTCCTTACTATTTTAGCAAAATTTTATGGGTTTTGGGAAGAGGTTTGATGGTGGTGGTCCGAGATCAGCAAAAGGTCCAAGTGGTTTTCCTCCATTGACTTTGGCTCTTTCCTAGAGGCATGCTAAGTACTATCAAGAGATTTAGAGAATCTAGGGAAATATAATTTTCATAGTGCCCCACCTCTTTTCTTTCCATCTTCTTTATTTGATCCTCAGGAGTCTAAATCAGGTGGGAGGCTTGGAGCGGCCGAATAACAAAGCTTAGATGATGGCTAGAGTTTTCTCCCACCACTTTACTCTATTTGATTTTTATCTGATGCCCCTTCTCCACTATAATAATAAGTGCCGTCTCCTCGACCTCGTTGATATCGTTCACGAACTCGACCCCCTTTACAATATCCATCATCTTGGTATCTATGTGCCTCAGATAGTTCTTTTTCTCCAGTTGGTCAATCCACTTCTTCGAATACTACTACAGAAAAGGACTATGGCAGCGGTTCACAACCACTGCCATAGCCCAAAAAATTATTGCCATAGACTATGACAGTAGTTAACTAATAGTTGCCACTACAATCATCATCGTGTTAACCACTGCCACTATAGCCGTTGTCGTAGATTTATGACAGCAATTTTTACAACGGTTATAAAAATTACTACCATATATAATCTATGACAGTAATTTTGTAACTATTGCCATAGACAAGCTATGACAGCGGTTACGTAACCGCTATCATAAATCTCTATGGCAGTGGTTTGCGAACCACTGTCATAGGTCTAATGCAGCGATTTAATAATTGCTGCCATAGGTTATGGCATCAATTGGCACATAACCTACAGTAGCATTTGGCATGCCTATGGCAGCAGTTTTGTAACCACTGCCATAGCTTTTGAATAATAAAAAATATTAATTTTTTAATTTTTATTTTTTACTTGATAATTATAATTTAATATATAATATAAAAATATATTATAAATATAAGAATATTTTTAAAATACTAAAATTTTATTATTGAATAAAATTTATTATAATATTTTTAAAAAATATTAAAAATTTTCTAAATCTATATCTAAGTCATCATCACTGGGAGGAGATAGAGCACGAGCTGGAGGAGCTGAAGCTGAAGGGGCTAGAGCTGAAGCGTCAGCCAACATATCTTCAAAGTCTAAGAAGTTAGCTCCAAAACATGTGATGAGCCTCATTAGTATAGCGGTCATGACGTCCTGTAGCTGAGCAGCCTGCTCCCTAGCCTAAGCTGCTTGCACCAACCCTATAATGAAAATACATTATGTAAATATATAAGAGTGTATAATAGCTATACAAATAAATAAATAAATGATTGACACTCACTGGCCATGGGATCATGCGATGTGGATGCCAATAGAGACTCATCGATGGGTGGAGCATGTGCCAGAGATGTGGCTGATGGTGGAGGCTTATATGCCGATGGAGGAGTAGATGCTGGTGATCTCTGGATAGCTAATGCTGAGATGGATGGAATATGCTCCACCTATGACTCAGATATGGAGCTCCATGTAGATTGAAATACCTAGCATGCGGTACAACTCCACTTGAAGGGAGAGAGAATCCTCCGCATCCTGTACTATAATTTCTCGGACATATACGACGAGCTCAATCTATTCATGTAGATATATCAGAAAGAACAATCATCTAGATTAACCAAAACAAACTTTTACAAATCTTAACATTGATCTTTAATGCAACATTTTTTAGATACTGCTTGTTTCTCTTATTAGATACGTGCTTTGGTAAGCAGTATTGCCAACAATGCTGCTTATCAAAGCACGTATCTAGTAGAAAAAATAAGCAGTATCTAGAAAATGTTACATTGAAAATCAATATTAAGATTTGTAAAAATTTATTTTGGTTAATCTAGATGATTGTTCTTTTTGATATGTCTATATGGACAGATTAAGCTCGTCGTAGATATCCAAGAAATTATAGTATATGATGCGAAGGATTTTCTTTCCCTTTCAGTGGAGTTGCACCGCATATCAAGCATTTTGATCTACGCGAAATGGCATTTCGGTGCCATCATAACCTACAACATTAATAAAAATTAACCCATATAACATGTTGAACAATAATATTAGTAAACCATCAATAAATAGACTCTAATATTTATACCAGAATATTGAAGTCATCACCTAGTGGCATCTATAATATGGATCACCATCGCTCCTGATAAATGTATCTAAGACCTCGACAGCATCAGATAAGTTTTGTCCTAGATAAGCACTTTGCATGCATGGTCCAATATCGTCATCGACCTCAGTATCATCAAAGATATGCCTAGGCACCATCCTCACAATAACATCACATTGAGGCTCCAAGAGATCACTAATATAGAAGATTTGACTAGCTTGGAAGGTAAGTATATACGATTCTTCAGTACGGAGATGGCATTGCATGTTGACGAGAGTAAAACTATACTCATTAGTCTTCATCTCTGACTGAGATAAGATGTCAAACCAATCATACTTCATCAATGTAATTCTTTCTTTAAAATAGTAGTCCAAGATTACTATCTTCTCCACCATCTCATAATAATTCAGATCCTCTGTACGAGGCTGTGAATCTCTCAAGCTAGTATAATACCTAGTGGTGGCACTCAATATCATGCTACTATTTTGTGTTGCCATGTTTATGGACCTACTGTGAATATTAAATCTGTAACCATTAATGACAAACTGTTTGTACTCATGCATAGTACGATTAGGGCCCATTAAAAGAACATGCACTTCAAAGCTCACATCACCAAGCAATAATCTCTATATTTAATTAAAAAGATGATACCTAATTAGTAAATATGTTCAAATAAGTTGTATAAGGCAAGAATATATAATCGCTTACATGATTTTTGAACCATTCAAGAAATTCTTTGCTGTGCATTTTTTCTTTCTTCTGTATACTCAGAGCATCGTATTTTACTCTTATGATCTTCTTGTGTTTGCTGCATGCATAAAGAATAAATTTAGGTATAATTAAATTTTTTTTTAATTATTATGAAATAAATAAGATTGAGTGACTCATCTTATGTATGGCTTAATGACATCATAATTGAAGAGCATATAGTGGTGCACCTTATTTCTTTCCTTAATGTTTAAATCAGTGAGATGGTATGAAGTAAAAAATCCATCTGACTATAGAATGGACTCAAACATAGGTTTAATTAGCTCATATTGATCATCCTGATTTCTCATTAGCTGGTTCGACGTGTCTCGAGCTTGTTTAAGTACATGGTACAAAAATCTATAAACTCTTGACCTAAATAACCTTTCTGGTATGGATCCCTTTCAGATGATTCATATTTCTTACATAAGATTTCAAAGTTTGAATATTTCTTTCAGTAGGATACATCCATCGACAGAATACTGAGCCTCCAAGTGTAACTTTTCCTATAAAGTGCACGGTGAGATGCATCATAACCATGAAAAATGATGGTAAAAATATCTTTTTCAAATCATATAATATAGTTATTGTTCTTGTCTTCATTTTCTTCATGTCTTTCTTAAGCAACCTCTTCGCGCAAATATCTCTATAAAAGTTAAAAAAATGAATAACAATCATTCTAACATTTTTTGGCAACATGCGATGAATAGCTATTGAAATCAACTCCTGGATCAGCACATGATAATCATGAGCCTTCAATCCCTCAAGTTTGACATCCTTATTATTCATATGCTTTGATATGTTGCTTGAGTATCTATCTAGGATCTTTACGTTCCCCAACACATAAAAAAATATGAACCATTCAGAGGCATTCATAATATAGCATGCATGAGGGAGCCTCCAGTGTTCTTCTCCTTTCGGCTCTGGATGGAGTGATCTCCTAATATTCCATTCTTTCAAGTCAAATCGAAAATTCAAGTTATCCTTGGTCATATCCTTAATGTTCAATATTATTGCTAATAAGAGCTCGCACACATTTTTTTCAATATGCATTAAATCTAAGCAGTGGCACAATAAATTTATCTTCCAATATGGCAAGTTAAAGAATATGTTTTTTCCTCCAATTAAAGTATGTGTCATCTTTCTTTAATTGATGCTTCCTCTTCTTACCATCAATCAGATCATCTTTTTCAAATTCAACACTGAGACCATCTAACTCTCTCAATACCTCACTCCCAGACATCCAGCTAGACACCCCATTTTCTTCAACAGCGCCATCGAAGGAGCGTGCATCCCTTTTGTATGAATGATTTCGATGAAAAAAACATCGATGCCTCATAAAGCTAAAGCTCTTCTAGTGTATCAACCTTTTAGACCGAATATTTTTTTCATAAACTAGGCATGCTAGCTCACCTTTCGTGCTCCAACCCGATATTAGAATATAAGCTGAAAAGTCATTTATTGTCCGTAGAAGTGCTGCACGCATGGAGAATGACTCATTTAGCAAAGCAATCAAAAGTTGAAACATCTTAAATGCTCCATAACTATTTCAGCTTGATAATAAAAGGGTACAAATAGATATCAATGTCATTACCTATCCCATCAGTTCCAGGGATGAGCACTATCATGAAAGCAAATGATTTTTTTCATATACATCCATGGTAGGAGGTTGTAAATATGAATAAACACTGGCAATACACTGTGGGCGATATTCATATGCTTGAATAAGTTGAAACCATTGCATGACAAGTCCAATCTCACATTACATATTTTTTATGCAAAATTAGAATATATTTATTAAATTTCTATCATGCCTCTCCATCGATTGGATGTCTCAATGCATCATCCTTTGTTCGATCCTCTTCATACCATTTCATGTTCTTCGATGTCCTTGTCGACATAAATAACTTTTATAGTCTCAAAATCAAAGAAAAGTGCTAGATTAACTTTTGAGGTACATAAGTTGATGTGCCATTTTTATTTTATTTTCATCTTGATATACCACATCTCATGCACTTATTTTGGTTGGCATTTTTCTTCCTGTAGAGTATGCAATCATTAAGACATGCATGTATCTTGATGTAAGTAAAGCCCAGCTGTTCAATAATCTTTAATTAATGTCTCATAATTATTCTTCAAAATTTATGCATTGTCTGAAAGAATATCCTCAAAAGCTCTAATATGCAGTTCACTCTATTATTACTGAACCTATTGAAGCATTTCATATGGTACAACTAGATTAAGAACTCAAGTTTCGTCATCTTTTCACACTCGAGATACAACAAAATAGTAGCATCCTCCATCAACTTGTGGATCTTCTCCACATCCTTACTATTTATCATTCCACCAACCATAGGTTCATGCATGGACGTAGATACACTATCATTGTGGCCAATAAATGAAAAAATATCACAAATCATTTGTTCTACTCTTTCATCATGTTGATTGCCTTCTTGTGACCTACTCTCACCATGTTGATCCCAACAAATTTCATAATCGAATTTAAAGCTTTAAATAGTGAGATTATCATTTACATCTTGATGAGACAGCCATAGCCCACCCATATACTTTTTACAAGGATATTGGATAAGTCCGTGGTCCTCAAATTTTTTCTATAGCAAAATTAAGAAATTTTTGAAGTCCAACCTCATATTCTGATAAGAGCTTACTAAACTTCACCCATCTCTTATCCATTATAAAAATAGTGATACTGCAATTAAATCATGCATGGAACTTATATTATATACTAATGCATTATAAATAAATATGCATTATAAATAAAAAATATATTATAAATAGGGATCAAAATAAATATCATTTATGAAACTTAAATTAAATAT
Source organism: Cocos nucifera (assembly GCA_006176705.1). NCBI lineage: Eukaryota > Viridiplantae > Streptophyta > Magnoliopsida > Arecales > Arecaceae > Cocos > Cocos nucifera. Next base: position 6,508 of record QRFJ01003853.1, read on the forward strand.
TATTTTTAGATATACAATAAATACATCTTATCACCAACTAATAGGTAAAGATAGATCCTATCCTATTCAAAAATTATATTAATTCTATAGATTTATTACAGTAATTAAACGATGTGCAATAGAGATCAAAAAAAATTTTGACAGTATTTTTTCTTAGTTCTCTCATGTAGGAAGAACAAAAAGAAATTGCTATCCAAAATTTCATTCAAAACTCTTAGCATACCATTTGATTACTATAATTATCTATAGAATTATTTATAATTTTCAAACTATCCAAATTAGATAATTAATTGATCATTATAAATAATTCTCTCATTCGTACAAAAATATATAAATGTATGGTGCCATAGATTATGTACACTAATCAATTGATGGGTCTATCATTATGCAATGCAATAAATAAAAGCAACAAGATATAAATATCCAAAAAATATTATGCAATAAATTTTATAATATAAATTATATCCATAAATAATTAAGAAGCAATAAATAATTACAACCCAGGGCCATCTACGACCACTGACATGGAATGGCCTAAGGCTACCGACACGGCCAAGAATTCATCGACGAAGGTTTTCTTATCGACCGGCACGACCCAAGGGTTGTCTATGGCCACCGACACGACATGGCTTAAGGCTATCGACACGATCTAGGGTCATTTACGGTCGCTGACATGGCACGGGCCAAGACTGCTGGCACGGCCTAGAATCCGCTGGTGGAATTTTTTTTATCGATCGATATGGTTCAAGAACTGTCCACAATCGTCGACACGGCACGGTCCAAGGCTACCAGTATGGCCTAGGGTCATCCACGGTTGCCAACACGGCATGGCATGACCCAGAACCCATTGGCATGGTCTAGAACCAATCGGCAGGAATTTTCTTACCCACCAACATGACCTACTATAGATGGATAATTATAATATTTATAATATTTATTTTAAATATTATAAATATAATTATAAATATTATAAATAATTAATAAAAAATATGTATAAAATTTAAAAAATGATATCTACGGCTACGGAGAGGAGGTCACACAGAGAGCTTTGAGGGTCGCTAATGGTGATGCTAGAGGAACACAACGGTGCTAGAGGTAGCTTGCAAAATAAGAGAGAAACAAGATAGTGAGATTGAAAGAGAGAAGAGAGAGAGAAAAAGAAAGAGGAAAGAGAGAGTGACAGACGTATAGAAAGAGGGAAAGAGAGAAAGAGAAAGATAGAGAGAGTAGGGAGGGGGTGGGTCGGGCCGAGGAAGAGAGAGAGAGAGAGCAGGGAGAGGGGTCAAGTCGAGGAAAGAGAGGAGAGAAAGAGAGAGAGAGAGAGAGAGAGAGAGAGAGAGAGAGAGAGAGAGAGAGAGAGAGTAGGGAGGGGTTGGGGCTGACGATCAGGCCGGCTGAGGAAGAAGGGAGAGGCAAGGAAGGTGATGGAGCCAGTGGATGGGTCGACTGGAGAAGAAGGAGCAAGCGGAAGAGGTGGCGGAGCCGACAGTCGGACCAATCGGATAAGAAGGAGGAGGCAGGGGTGGAGCCGGTGCCAGCTGAGGAAGAAAGAGGAGGCGAGGGAGGAGTCGACGCCGGTCAGGGAAGGAATCGAAGGGGAGGGCCTCACCGACGATGGAGAGGAGGGGAAGAAAGAGAGAGAGCTCGAAGATGGAAATGAAATGGAGACAAAATTTAGGGAAAAAACCTACTTATGGCAGTGCTTACTGAAAACTGTTGCCATAGATTAAAAATATATTTTTTTTATTTTTACTCTAAATATTGTATAATTCTAAAATTTAATGTCCATCTTTATCATTCATTATCTAAATAATTACTATTAGAGTGTCATCATAAAATATCATCTTGATCTGATAGCCCGAGCTTTATCGATCGGTAAAATTTGATTTCGACAACCACGAATGATGGCATAATGATCTAATAAATAGAGACCATCAATGAATCTAAAAATCTACAATGATGATCTCAATGATATTTGTAGCATACTATCAAAATTTTATTTTAATCAGATATCATTATCATAGTCAATTTAGTATGGAATAATTTTGATCGTTAAATGAGAAATGAATGATCAAAAGATCAGATGGCATCCGATTATGAGATAATTTTTAAGATAAATGATCTTGGCAACTACTTTAATCATTTTTATGGTGGTGATCGTAAAATTTAAACCACTTATTTAAAAATGATCCAAAATTATACATCGCTCGATACTCGTTCTTAAACTTCTTTAATAATTATGCTTGTGCTTTTACAAGATCTACTTAATGTGAACAGTTCATATAAAAATGATTTAAATTTTATGATCATCGTTGTATAAAATAATTAAAATTATAGTAAAGATCATTTAACTAAAAATTATTTCATATTCGAACGTCGTTTGGCCTTTTGATCACTTATTTCTTATTTAACGGTCAAAATTATTTCATACTAAATTAACTATGATAACGATATTTGATTGAAATAAAATTTTGATAGTATGCTACAAATATCATCAAGATCATCATTATAGATTTTTGGATCTACCGATGATCTTCATCTATTAGATCATTGCACCATTATTTTTGATCGTTGAAATCAAATTTTACTCATCGATAAAGCTAGAGCTATTGGATCTAGGCAATCTTTTATGATAACACTCTAATGATAATTATTTAGATAATGAATGATGATGATGGACATTAAATTTTAGAAGTTATATAATATTTAGAGTAAAAATATGAAAAAAGATATGACAGTGGTTATATAAAATCGCTGCAATAGGTTGGCCCTATGGCAGCGATTTTGCTTAATCGCTGTCATAAATTGGACCTATAGTAGTGATTTTGTATAATTATTGCCATAAGTCTGACCTATAGCAGTGGTTATAACTAATAGCCACCATAGGTCCGGCTTTATTGCAGCGGTTGGTTAACTGTTGCCATATGTCGAATCTATTGCAGTGGTTATACTGAACCGCTGCTATAGATTTTGATCTATAACAATGATTGTGTGTAATCGCTGCCATTGGTCGATCTATGACAGCGATTGTGGATAATTATTGTCATAGATTCGATCTATGATAGCGGTCTATATAACTGCTGTCATAGATTCTATGGTAATGATTTTCAAAATCGTGGTAATAGTATGCGCTGCCGTAATCCCATTCTATAGTAGTGAAATTTGACAACACCAGCATCGATGCCACCACTGATGATGGCAGTGCCGATGTAGAGGGATTAGAATTTTGGCCAGGGCTGAGGCTTGCGGACCCATCTCCAGATCCCTCTCTCCTCTTGCTTCAAAAATTTTTTCGATGGCTGAGACACGTGGTGGATGGAACATCAGTATTGACGATATATGGTGGAAGATGGTAAAATCTTCTATTTTAATATAGATAAATAGATTTATTCATTAGATTGTTTTAGCAAAAATTTGATCTTGTAATTTTATTTCTATTCTTTTTTACTAGTTATTGTAGTCTTGCTCTTTGGCTATTAGATTTGTATATTATTTTTGAGTATTGATGTTTACTTCTTGACCGAAGAACTCTAGGCATGCTGGCTACATCTAAAAACACTTTGGATGACATGGACATGCTTTTATTAAAGATTTGCTTTTTTATCATTTCAAGAACTATTTTTTAAATGAAATATTATGATTTTGCTTGCTTACGAGCTTTAGATTTTCATAATTCTAATTTTAATTTTTAAGTTTTAGTAACGTATATTATTGACTAAATAGTTATCACTAGAATTTGGAGCAATTTTTGGTAAATATAAAAAATATTTTATAATAATCAAGAATGATGGTAAACTCAACACCTCATTTATTAGATAATGTTGGGGTAGATCCCTCAATTATGGAATACGAATCATCCACCCAAGATTACAACGATGTCGAAAAGTGGATGTTGATACCACATGAAAAAAGAAAGAAGAAAGAATCATAAATAAATATAATAAAATATATATGGGTTTATACTCAAGCCTACCTCTATGGGGCGTGCTAACTTTACTATGAGAGAAATAAAATCAAATAAATATAAGAGAAACTTATTACTCAATTCCTTGTATAAGAGACTCTCAACAAGATGTTCCAAAATTCTCATAAAAGCTCTCTAAAATCTCTTAAAAAGCCTCTCAGCACATTCAGAACATTACCAGCTCTCCGATACAACAAACGGTTCGTTAATTGGAGTTATATATATATAGACTCTAGAATCATCAAAATATTATTTCAATAGAAAACCTAGTTCCAAACATATTCGAGAACCATTCTAGACCATCCAACCATGATCGGCTCAAATCAGAGCCATCTGATCATGCAAAACATGTTTAGATCAAGTTCGAATTATGCTGGGATCGTCCGATCATGATCGGCTCGCTTCTGAGCCATTGGATCGTGATGCGGTCCACCAAAAGTCTCATAAACCTTGCAAAACCATGGGAAAATGGCCTGTCGGTCCATGTGGACCGCAAGAAACCACTTGGGAAATGGCTCCTCGATCCATGCTGTGCGCATGGACTGCATGACAGGCTTGGATGCCTGCTGGGCCAGTGCGCACCCACGCTCGTGGGCGCATCTAGACCGACCCAGCACCCGCACTACTAGGCCTAGCTCGTGCCATCATAGGCCTATGCCAGCAGCCCATGGGCCCCTCTGGTGGCCTATGTGCCATGCCACTTGTTCTTAGCGCTTTTTCATATGTATCTTCTCTATCTGGATTCTATTTGGACTGTTCTTGGGCTTATTGGATTCTATTCATCATCTTGGATCTCGTTTTGAGCTTCTTATGAACTAAATCTCAAGATATTTTTTTCACTAATTTTCTTCTCGACTTGATATTCAGCCTCTACATGTCTCTAAGAGCTTGTGATCCATTTGTCCTCATGCCCGGGAGCATGCCTGCTATTCATAGATGGACAAACATGGGAGTCGAGCCAGACCGCTCAATCCCATCCCATCATGGGCTATATCTACTCTAATCAAAGACATGCTCGAAAAAGTCTCCTATAGCACTAGGAACTTCATTCTATAATATTGCCTCTCATCCTCCCGAGTCTCTCATCTCATGCCCTATCCACCTCTATCTGGAGCTCCACCTTGCATTGGGCTCCCTCTGGCTCCTGAAGCTCCATCTCATACTAAGCTCCCTACTAGATAGTAATATCCTTTCATCCTTTTCTTTCTTTCCAGATTAATTCTATCATCGCATATGATCTTTAGGATTCTATCATTAGCTATCTATCTATAGCCGTTTGAATTCAATTTGCTCAGTGAGATAATATTCTACCTTGAAATCGGGTATGTATCTAACCTTCCCTAATCTTTTTACTATACCATCATATATCCTCCAACTAATCATCTCGATAACTCTGATCGCACAACTCGATCTTTTTGGCAGATGAATAGTATCCTCACTATTCTTTAGGGAGTCAAATTACTCCTCTCTACAATAAACATGATAGGTGCATGTAGAATCTTTCATTGCTGGAAAGAAATAGATACCTTATCAGATATCACTAGAACATCATCCTCTGACTTCTACTGGCCATTGCTATAGTAGTCCTCATCCGATCTCTAAGTTGAGGGCAATCTTTGACACGATGCTCTTATTCATCACACCAATAGCACTTGATCTTACTGGGGTCCCTTGTCTTGGATCGAATCATCCTTCTTGCTATCCTCTGCCACTTCATTTGCTTCCTCCAAAAATCATCAAAGCTGAGCTGCCGCTATTTGACCTCGAAGTTGAGTTTTTTCACTTGAGAACCTCATTTTAGAGAATCGCTACAGTAACCTCGTCTATCTTGATGACGCTCTTTTCTACTAAAAGAGTAGTCACCAATAACTCATATGAAAGAGGAAGCGATGCAAGCAAGACCGATGTCCTGATATTCTCCTCAATTTTCTCATCAATACTAAGGAGATCTGTGAGAATCTTCTGAAAGTAGCTGAGATGCTTCTGTATGCTCTATCCTTCGTCCATCTATAGTTAGTAGAACTACCTCCAAAGAAAGAGAGTATTGGTGAGAAATTTTTTCATGTACAATTCCTCGAGTTTTGATTATAGTACCATCGAAGAAGTCTTGCTAAGTATATGAATCACCATCTTATTTATCAAGTATATGCGGATAGTACTCACTATATGTATCTATAGTCGCTTTCAAATCCTCTCTTCTATGGTATCCAGCTTTTTTTCATTTAAGACAGTGTCAATTAATCTGTGTTGCATAAGTATATCCTTCATCCTTGCTTGCCACAAGAAAAAATTACTTTTCTTGTCGAAAGGTTGATCTCTGCCTTGATTGTGCTTATCTTTTTTATTTTCTAATCTTAATCAATACCACCTCTATTTAGATCGTCTGATACCACTTGACCATGATAACCAAGCTTTGATATCACTTATTATGGTATCACGAAGCTCTGATACCACTTGTTATGGTATTATGAAACTCTAATACCACTTATTGGGATAGATCCCTTAATTATGAAATACTTATCATCCATCCAAGATCACAATAATGATGGAAAGTGGATGTTGATATTGTTAAGAAAATATATCCTAAAGCCAATCATCTAATTTATAGATGATTGGAGTCAATATATAAATTATCAAATAATAATAATTATTTGGCTTATTCATCATAAAAATTTTATCTTTCTTAAATGAACTCCTATCTTATGATGAAGTTCCTAAGAACCATAATCAATCGATAAAGAAGAATTTATCAGATGGTTCTTAAATTATTCATGATCAAATGATAAGTTATTAATAAAGACGATAACTTATCGAGTGTAGATCACTGTATGTCATATGTGTTGGTTGTCCTCGTAACAAGTGATGTGGAGACACTGATGTGATATGCAGGAGGGATGTAGGAGTACATCCGTATGGAATGTGACTAATATAGCACTCTACTATCAAGAGTAACTAGATAAGATCAATGAATATAAGTATTCCTCCGATCTGAGATCACCATAATGACTTGCAAGCAACTTACTGTACTTTGGTGCCAACCTATCTGTATTTTTAATATAGCAACAAAAGATTTCCAGGTATAATCAAGTATTTATAGAGTTGGTGTATGACTCAGGATGGGATTGACCACTCCTGATTAAGTTTAGGAAGTAAATATCTTTATTTCAATTTAGCAAAATCTAGACCTGGATAATCCTCATGAGGAGTTACGAGATTTACAAAATTTTAAAACACAATATGGATGACTTGTATGAGTATTGACAGCTTACTCGAAATCGTCCTGAGCATTATTGATCAAAGGGATAAATTATATGATAACCATAGGCTAGGATTCTAAGATTGTTGCTTTGAATACGTTCGACCTATTCGGATGTCGGATACCATTACTAAATGATTCCTTTGATTGGTACAAAAATTAATTTCTATACTACTAGCTTAGGTTTGAATCTATTGGATCACACATATAAGAGGTTGTTATCTGATCAGATGGTTGATCTATGATTTAGAATCATTCTCAGATCAAACAATTAATACGATTGATGTTTGACCCAATGTAAGTATTACAGGAGGATCGATTAGCAATTGATTGCTAATTGGCTCAATTTGATTGAGCAATCAAGCTGAGATCAAGTCTAATTAAATTAAATTTAATTAAAATTAGTTTAGACTTAATTGAATTAATTCTAATTGATTTAATGAATAAGCTAATTGCAAGAAAGAGTAAGTCTTTGTTTAATTAGAACTTGAGTGCACCTAATTTTTAATTTAACTAAAAATTAAATTAAATTTAAATTTAATTAAATCTAATTTACTTAGACTTCTAATTGGATTAGGATTGTCTATTAATTATATTGACTCAAATCTAATTAAAATTAGGTTCAAAATAGTTTGACCTAATTTACATTTGAGAGTTCTAGTTAGACTAGGACTCTTCTCTTCATCCTTGCGCCACCTAAGAGACTCCATGCCCACCTTGTTTATATTTTTCCAGATGTTTACATGATTTTTCATGCCTAAGAGAGGCCTTCCACACCCCACATCTGGAGTTTTTTGAATTAGTTTTGAATTGGTCAAAATTGGAAAGTTGTTATGCATGAGATTCTATTTGATAGAGTCCCTTTAAACCAAAACTCTTCCTCTCTCTTCTTTGGATTTTTTCCATGCCTACCAGAACTTTGTGCACCTAATTCTTTTTGTTTTTATGCATGAGTTTCCTCGTATTCATGCCAAAAATATAAGGAGAGGCATCCAAGAGTTGAATGCCTCTTAAAAGTTTCTCCCTAGAATTCTTAAAAGAATAGGTTTGACCTAGTCTTCCTTATCTTGCCTCTTAAAAGTTTCTCCCTAGAATTCTTAAAAGAATAGGTTTGACCTAGTCTTCCTTATCTTCTTGGGATGCCTCATATTTTTTGTGGGAGATTCGAGGCACCAACTTTTTTGGAGGAAAGGGTTTCATTAAGATATCAATCGTTGATGTCTTGAAGAGATAAAGGTAAGAGAAGATTATCTTCTCTTGTAGTTTTCTTTCAAAGTTCTTTCTTTCTTATTTTTATATGAGATTTTTCTATGAGAAAGAGAGAGGGACAGGACGTAGAGGATGAGTGCTCCAAGGAGTTGAGGCATGGTGGTCTAATCATGTCCTGATGAGAGAAGAAGATCATCTCTTAGAATTTCTTTGAGAATCCTTCTTCTCCATCTTTTTGTATGATTTTTTTATAAAAAAAATTAAAGAATAAGAGATCTAAAAGCTTAAAAAAATTTTAGAGGAGGTCTCCTCTTGTCCTGACGTAGAGTTGTGTTTAGGACATCAATCATTAATATCCTAAAAGAGAAAATATGTCTTCTCTAGGGCCCTTTTTCTTAAGCTGTTATTTTTTTGATTTTTAGGAGATTCAAGGGTTGAATTTTTTTCTTAATCCTCCTTATGTTCTTCATCTCTTGGAGTGTCCAAGAGATCCGACAAATATTTTTTAGATTGACCATTAGAAGGGATCCGCGAGAAGTTAGCACTTCGAACGGATCTTCGTTTGATGAACCTCCGATCTGTATTACAGCATTATATAGAATATCTATAGAGACCAGATGTGCTGTGTGGCTCTAAGCAATAAAGGACAACAATGAGATTCAACTACGATATTCTCAACCCACGCAAAGTTATAAGATTTGATTTTTTATCTAACCTAAATATGATCTAGATTTTTTTAGAACTGTTCTAAATCTACGTATTGATTTGATCAATACTAACCAACCTAATTTTAATTTTTAAATTTATATCTGCATCATGATATGTTGTAGGTCCTAGATATAGGATTTAATGATTAGATCACCTACATTATTAGATTAAATAGTTTAATATATATCTTTCGCTTTAATTTATTTTAAAATATTTTAAAATACATGCATGAAACTTTGCATGTTTTTCAACAGTGGTATCAGAGCATCTAGATTCTTTTATGACATTATCATGCATGCTTTAAAATAAATTTAAAAAATAAAAAATTAAAGATCGCACATATTGATCATAAGATTGTCCTATTGTAAGGTTAATCTCTTATAATGAAAAGGTGGTCTTAGTATGTGCTGATTTGATATTTTGAATCATGAATAAGTTAGATGTGATCTAAATAATTTTATAATTTATTTTTTAATTTTAAATCTAAAATTAAATAGATGTTATATTTATTTTAAATTATTTAGATCAGATCTAAATAATATTGGATTGCACATATGGATTATAAGGTTGTCCTGCTGTAAGATTTATCCTTACAGTGGAGAGATTATCCTAATATATACTGATCTAAATAATCTAAATCATAAATATATTAGATAAGATCTAAAATAATTTATAATTTATTTTTAAATTTTAAATTTAAATTTAAATAATTTATGATATGATCCATATGATGTGTTTTATGTTTAGATCTAGATCCTCTAGTTTCATATATTAATATGTAGCTTTATTTTTGAATCTAGAATTTATATATTTGATATATTTATTTTATAGAATTTAAATTGAGAACTTACTTTCTAAAAAATTTTAGATTCAAAATCCTAGGATATGATCTAAATATTAAAATAAATTAGATCTAAAAACATGAATTTGAATTTGATTCAAAGTAAATTATTTATAAAATTTAAAAATATTTTAAAACTTAAAATTAGAAACTAGTTCTGAGATTTTGAACCCCAACTCATAAGCCTTGAACTTAATTAAAAATTAAGTAATTATTTAGGATCTAGATTTATGATTTGAAGATTCTAAGATAATTTCATAAAATATGGGTTAAAGAGTAATGGATTAGCTTTGATCAGGTCATTAACTAGGTTAGACCTAGAGTTAGATTAAATATAGACTAAGTTAAAAAATTAATCAAATCTAATTATTAGTTAATTAGAATTAGGTTATTTTTTTTACTATAGATCAATTTAATAGTTGTAGTTGATCAAAGTCCATACATCTAATAAATGAATACTAATCGTGGCTCAGTGGTCGAGCCCGAGTCTTTAGATAGATCAAATCAAAATTAATAAATTGATTGGTGTCTAAGATAAGTCTGGCATTTTTAGACTGATAGTTTTTAATTAGCAGCTGGCTTACCTGACTATTTTTTATTATATTTGAGGCAAGCTTTGGCAGACCCTCTCATTGATCTTACTTACCTGACTAATGTGGTTAATTAGCTTTTTATTAGGTTGCTCATTGATTTGTACCAACTCATGTCACATAGAAAATCAGTGATACTGATTTTATTCAGTGAAACTAATTTAGATGCCCATGGATCGAAATTGATCCTAGTCCTCATTAATGACTTGAGAAGTCAGTAGGAGGATTTGACTTGATAAAGTCAATGAAAGAAATTTGGTCTATGTCTTCTCTATCCTTAAATTATAAATAAATTTTAAATTTTTTAAAATTATTAGGTTCTTAAAATGATAAAGTTATGAAAATAAATGAGTCATAGCCTTTCATTAAGTTGGATGATAATGGACCCATTAACTTAATAATCATTGGAGGTCTAAAGTCCTGGTGCTTATTGATTAATGAAATTATCATTCATAATATGATAACTTGAAAGTATCTTTCTAATGGTGGTTAGGTTGACCAACTAAAGTTGGACTTAATCATTCATTGATTAGATGCACCAAGTATGGTCATGTTAATGGTTGAACCTAACCGGATCCTTATAGTGGAGACCAAAGCCTACTGATTAGGTTTCTAGGAGAATATTAAATACTAGAAGTTGTTTAAAAAAATAATTGATTAAAAAATCTACCTATAGATGTACATGGATTGATCGACCAAAGTCGGACTTATGTACAGTCTATGTGGATTCGAGTAACTACTAAAAAATTAAAGTAATTTCTCAAATTAAAGATAAAAGCTACCAATTCATACAAAATAGTGGAAGAATGTTTAGACTAAAGTTCAAATCTTTAGGCTTAAAATAATTTATATATAATAAGTCTATGTTCTCTTTTCTTATAGATTAAGGCTAAATCATAATTACTCCAATCACTGTTAGACAGTGATGACTTATGGGATCCAACTTCGATAATTACTATCTAAAGTTGAATTTGGTTCAGCAGCATGAAAGGATTCGTGCTGGAGCTGACAAGTTCAGTCAAAATAAAAGATCTAAGACTAATTAGAATCAGACAAAGTACTTCTAATATTAGAAGCAGGATCATAGAAAGAAGAATTATCTTGCTTTTCTTGACCTTAACAGACTGATCAAGAGAAAAGAGCAAAAAGTTGCTCATCAAGGATATTATATGATAATATCTTAAAATTTTTTTGTTTGTAATTCTACTACCTAGGTATTGGATACCGATAGTCCCATACAATTTATTGCAAGAACTATAGGTAAGTGAAATAATTGAAAATGATGAGAAATACTTGAATGTAGGAGATGAAAGTTTTATTTCAATCCTAACTTTAAAAATTATCGAGCTTATTTTTAAATATTATCATTTAAAGTGACTATCACTATTGTCTATCATTTATAATGAATGTGATTTTTGATGGTCCTTTGATCAAAGATGATCATCATTTATCTATAAATGAAGATTATTATAATATCATTATGAATGATGTTACAATAATATATGGATAATAAATAAATGATATTTAATATTTACACAGCTTGTTAAGTGTAATGTACATATTTATTAAAAATTTAAGTTAGATAATGTCACGAATGTTTACCTTTGGTATTATAAGCTTAGTCATATTAATAAAGAACAAGATAAACATGTTAGCTTAAGAAAAAAATTCTTGACATCAATGATTATGAATCACTAATGATCTGTGAGTCTTGTCTTCTTAGAAAGATGACGAAGTCACCTTTTACAAGAAAAGATGATAGAGTCGGTGAGATTATAAATCTCATACATAGTGATATATGTGGACTTATAAACTCAAGTGTTAGAGGAGGATATCAATATTTCATTATAGACAACCTTATCTGGATATGAGTGCATCAAGCCTAAATCATTTGAAATATTCAAATGATTCAATAATGAAATAAAAAAAATAAACTAAAGAAAGATATTAGAACTCTTCGATTAGATCAAGAAGATGAATACTTATCTAGTGAGTTTTTTGACATATCTAGAAGAGAATAAGATTCTTTGATAGTGGAACTTCTTTCAGAACACAATGTATTAGAAAAAAGAAATATAATCAAACTTTGTTAGACATGGTTCAATATATAATGGGGTTTACTAGTCTGCTTGTTTCAGGGTTAAGCTTTTGAGACTACTCATTTTACTCTGAAACTCGTTTTACTTTGAAAATATTCCAAGTAAATCTATCACAAAGACTCCATATGAGCTATGGATCGAACATAGGCCTAGACTCTCTTACCTTTGGGTTTGGGGTTGATTGACCTATATCAAAGATTTGCACACAGATAAACTTGGATCTTGGTCTATAGGTGTTTAAGGGTTATTAGTTCTACCATGCTGAAGAACATAAGATGTTCTTCAGTATTAAGGCATTCTTTTTGAAAAAAAAAATTCTTAAGGAAGGAACTGATACTTATCAAGTTGAACTTAGGAAAGTTTAATTGGTAGAGTGAACTGACATAATTTATTAAACCTACAGAATTGGATTTGATTAGATCAAATCTGAAGCTCATTAATTTGATATTTTTAAGGAGATTCGATACAGTACCACATTAGCTGGATAGATACTTATGTATCTAGGTCCGGGATGACAATCTTATTAAGCTCGATGAGAAAATAAGGATCCGATCATCTATATGAATGTTATGCAGAGGTCTGACTCTGAGAAGTGGCTTGAAACCATCAAATCTAAATTGGAGTCCATAAAAATCAATAGTGTGTAAACACTAGTTAATTCATTAGAAGGGATAAAATCCATTGGGTGTGAATGAATTTTCAAAGGATCAGAGTAGTATAGATTGAAAGGTAGAGACCTATAAAGTCTATTTGGCTATTATCTCGTAATTGGAACATACGTTTTGAATGCATGTCTTTGTTATGAACAAAGAGGAACCCTACATTTAAGAGTGGATAAAAAATTTTATAGTGTTATTCCTTGTAGTGTCTGCAGATGACATTCTCTTAATTAAAAATAATATTCCAGCATTACAAGAAATAAAGTTTTAGCTATCATCTTATTTCTCCATGTTCAAGATCAAATATGGTATACTTACTAAGGATCGCGAGCAGATACCGATCTGATCCAAGCGAGAACCACTGAAAGATTGTATAGACAATCCTTAAGTATTTGAAAAATTCTAAGATCCAATGATTCAAATATATCGATACTGACTTAAAACTTGTGGGATACTTTAATTTCAATTTTTAGTTAGATCAAGATGAAAGCAAGAGAGTGTCGGATCATGAATTTATCCTAATTGAAGCAGCAATCTGCTGGAAAGATTTCAAGCAGAATATTATAGCCTATTCTATTAGTGATGTAGAATACATCATGGCATCTAATGCTACTATATAGACTGTGCAATTACTAAGGTTCATTAGTAGGTTGGGAGTGGCATCCTCCAATGATGGTCCAATCCTATCGTAGCACTGGAGCCATAGCTCAAGCTAAAGAACCAAAGATGCACCATAGGAATAGCATACTCTATATTTCTATCACCTTAAATTTTGATCTGAATGATGTTGATCTTTAGAAGATCGACAGAAAAAGAGAACTTGATCGATCCATTTGCTAAAGCCTCGAAACTTAGGAGTTCTATGAGCTCAAGTGGAAGATATAGGATATTTGATATTATTCTAATTAGCTTTAGTCTAAGTGAGAGTTATTAAAAAATATATCCTAAAGCCAATCATCTAAGTTATAGATGATTGGAAACCAGTATATGAATTATCAAATAATAATAGTTATTTAGCTTATTCATCATAAAAGTTCTATATTCCTTAAATAAACTTTTATCTTATGATAAAGTCCTTAAAACCATAATAAATCGATAAAGAAGGATTTATTGGATGATTCTTAAATTGTTCATGATCAAATAATAAGTTATTAATAAGGACGATAACTTATTCAAATATAGGTCGCTGTATATCATATGCATTGGATTATCCTCGTAATCAAGTGGTGTGGAGATATTGATATGACATGTAGATAGCATATAGGAGTACATCTACACTGAACGTGATCAATATAGCACTTCTACTATCAAGAGTAGCTAGTTAAGGCCAATGGATATAAATATCCCTCCGACCTGAGATCACCATGGTAACTTACAATCAACTCACTATACTTTGGTGCCAACCTACCTGTATTTCTAATACAGCAATGAAAGATTTTTAGGTATAGTCAAGTACTTGTAGAGTTGGTGTGTGAGTTAAGATGGAATTGACCACTCTTGATTAAGTTCAAGAAGCAAATATCTCGCTGTATTTCAATTTAGCAAAACCTAGACCTGGATAATCCTTATTAGGAGTCACGAAATTTGTAAAATTTTGAAATACAATACAGATGACTTGTATGAGTATTGACAGTTTACTTAAAGTCATCTTGAGTATTATAGGTTAAAAGAATGAATTATATGGTAACCATTGGCCAGAATTCTAAGAATGTTGCTTTGAATATATTCGACCTATTCGGACGTTGGATACCATTGCTAGATGGTCACTTCGACTAATAAAAAAAAAAAGATTTCTATACTACTGGCTTAGATTCGAATATATGGGGTCATATACATGAGAGATTATTAACTGATCAGATGGATTGATCGATAATTTAGAATCATTTTAGGTCAAACAATCAATACGATTGATGTTGACCTAATGCAAATATTGTAAGAGGATCGATTAGCAATTAGATTGCTAATTAGCTTAATTTGATTGAGCAATTAAGCTAAGATCAAGTCTAATTGAATTAGATTTAATTAAAATTAATTTAGACTTAATTGGATTAAGTCGAATTGATTTATTTGGATAATGCCAATTGCTATGAAGAACAACCCTTATTCAATTAGAACTTGAGTATACCTAATTTTTAATTTGATTAAAAATTAAATTAAACTTAAATTTAATTAAATTTTATTTAATTAGGCTTTTAATTGAATTAGGATTGTCTATTAATTAGATTAACTCAAATCTAATTAAAATTGGGTTCAAAATAGTTTGACCTAATTTATATTTGAGAGTCCTAGTTAGACTAGGACTCTTCTCTTCATTCTTGTGCCACCTAAGAGACTCCATGCTCACCTTGTTTATATTTTTTATGATGTTTACATGATTTTCCATGCCTAAGAGAGGCCTTCCACGCCCTACATCTAGAGTTTTTGGAATTAGTTTTGAATTGGTCAAAATTGGAAAGTTGTTATGCATGAGATTCTATTTGATAAAGTCCCTTCAAATCGAAACTCTTCCTCTCCCTTCTTTGGATTTTTTTCATGCCTACTAAAACTTTGTACACTAATTTCTTTTATTTTTGTGCATGAGTTTTCTGGTATTCACACCAAAAATATAAGAGGAGAAATCCAAGAGTTGGATGCCTCTTAAAAGTTTCTCCCTAGAATCCTTAAAAGACTAGGATTGACTTAGTCTTCCTTATCTTCTTGGGATGCCTCCTATTTTTGAGGAGATGGCATCAAAAACTCCTGATATTCCATGGAAAAAACTAGAAGAGGGAGGCTTGAAGGTGTGAGAGATTGAGGCACCAACTTTTTTAGAGAAAAGGGTTTCATTAAGACATCAATCATTGATATCTTGGAGAAACAAAGGTAAAAGAAGATTGTCTTCTCTTGTAGTTTTCTTTCAAAGTTCTTTCTTTCTTATTTTTGTGTGAGATTTTTCTATGAAAAAAATTTGAGAGAGAGAGAGGGAGAGGGTGTTGAGGATGAGTACTCTAAGAAGTTGGGGCATGGTGGTTCTCTTTGGACATGATCTAATCATGTCCTGATGAGAGAAGAAGAAGAAAAGAAGGTCTTCTCTTAGGGGCTATTTGATTGGGGATAATCTGGCATGAGAAAATGATTCTGATGTCAGATTATTATGTTTGGTATGAAAAGTGAAAAAGAGAAGATAGTAAAAAAATTGGTAGGCCCCATTGCTTATTTTTTAGAGAGAGAATGGTAAAATAAATATCATGAGAGGATTGATATTTGATAAATTTTTGAGTGGTAGTAATTCCATATTTGATAATAAATATCCCCAATAAAGCTGCATATATAATCATTGACTTTACTTTAATGTCCTTTCAAATTTTATTCAATAAAAAAGCTTTTTGTAAAAAAATTAAGATAGAAGATGGCATTATGTAAAGGGTTATGTGATTATAGTCATCATATAAAAATTAATTGACGATAATAATATTATTTTAGTATTAAAAAATTATTTTATATTAAAGAATATATTTATAAATTTTATCATATTTTCATATAGGATTATCTTCTAACCAAACGTAATAATTCTTTTTTTTGTTATCATTTTTCTAAAGTAATTTTTCCTACCAACCAAATATAGTAAAAATCTTTTTCCTTTGTAATTATTTTTTCTCAAGGTAAATGATTTCCCATGAATTATCAGATTATCCCATAATCTGACATATCCCAACGAAACAGACCCTTAAGGTTTCTTTAAGAACTCTTCTTTGCCATCTTTCTATGTAATTTTTTCATAAAAAAAATCAGAGAATAGGAGATCTAGAAGCATAAAAAAATTTTAGAGAAAAAAGTTTCCTCTTATCCTTGAGATGTGTTCAGGACATCAATCATTGATGTCCTGAAAGAGAAGATGTGTCTTCTCTATGGCCCTTTTTCTTAAGCTTTTATTTTCTAATTTTTGGAAGATTTAAGGGTTGGATTTTTTTCTCAATCCTTCTTATATTCTTCGTCTCTTAGAGTATCCAAGAGATCCAAAGAATATTTTTTAGATTGACCATCAGGAGTGATCCATGAGAAGCTAGTACTTCGAGTAGATTTTCATTCGACCAACCACCGATCTATATTGCAGTCTTGTGTGGACTATTCATAGAGGCTGGACATACTGTGCGGCTCCAAGCAACAAAGGATAACAACGAGATTCAACTATGATGTTCTCGACCCATACAAAGATATAAGATTCGATCTTTTATCTGACCTAGATATGATCTAGATTTTTTTAGAACCGTTTTAGATCTAGGTATTAATTTGATCAATACCAACCAACCTAATTTTAATTTTCAAATTTATGTTTGCATTATGACATATTGTAGGTCCTAGATATAGAATTTAGTGATTAAATCACATACATTATTAGATTAAATAGTTTAATTTATGTCTTCTACTGTAATTTATTTTAAAAAATTTTGAAATACAAGTATGAAATCCTACATATTCTTCAATAGTTCTAATCTTCTTTATCTTCTAATCTCAATCATTACCACCTCTATCTGGATCGCCTGATACCACTTGACCATGATAACCAAATTTTGATATCACTTTTTATGGTATCACGAAGCTCTGATACCACTTATTAGGGTAGATCCCTTAATTGCGAAATATGGATCATCCATCCAAGATCATAATAATGATGGAAGGTGGATGTTGATACCATATGAGAAAAAAAAGAAAAAATCAAAAATAAATATAATAAAATATACGTGTGTTTTCCTCAAGCCTACCTCAATGGGATGTGATAACTTCACTATGAGAGAAATAAAATCAAATAAATATAAGAAAAACTTACTATTCAATTCTTGTACAAGAGTCTCTTAATAAGAAGTTTCAAAATTCTTATAAAATTTTTTTAAAACTTCTCAAGAAATCTCTCAGCACCTCCAGGACGTTACCAAGTCTTCGATACAATAAACAGTTCATCAATCGGAGTTATATAGACTTCAAAATCGTCAAAATAGTATTTCAGTAGGAAATCCAGTTCCAAATACATCTAAGAACTATTCTGGACTGTTCGATCATGACCGGCTCAAACTAGAACTGTTCAATCATCCAAAATACATCTAGATCATGCCTGGATCATGTTTAGACCGTTCGATCGCTATCGGCTCACTTCTAAGCCATCGGATCGCCATGCAGTTAATCAAAAGTCCCATAAATCATGTGAAACCATAGGGAAATGGTCCACCGGTCCATGTGGATTATGAGAAATCACTTAGGAAATGGTTTCCAGTCCATGCTGTGCACGTGGACCGTTTGACGGGCCTGGGCACCCGTTGGGCCAACATGCACCCGCACGTGCCCGTGCGTGCATGCGTGTCTAGGTTGGCCTAGTGCCGCACACTGTTGGGCTAGCCCGCACCACTGCTGCCTTCCTGTGCCAGCCCACGAGCCATGCCACTCGCTTCTGGCGCTCTCTCACGCATATCTTCTCTATCTGGACTCCATTTGAATTATTCTTGGGGTCGTTAAATTTCGTTCATCGTCTTGAACCTCTTCTGGGCTTCTTGTGGAACGAATCTTAAAGTATTTTCCTCAATAGATGACAGCATTTTTTTTTTATTGTGTCAGCTACCTTTCAAAAAAAAAATTGTAGATTGAATCACATAGCTACCATATGCGACTTCAACTGTGTTGTCTTCAAATATAAGGTTCTAATAGCCTTGTAGGTAATATCCAAGTAGATTGACTAGGTCCTTTTACATCCCCTAGAACCCTTTTTTTTTTTTTGTGAGGTTAACAGGAGGTAGCAGAGCTACCTCATCCCCTAGAACTTAAAAGTATATTTCTCAAATTATGAATTTTATATTGAAAATCCACTTAATTATTGATTTTAAAAGATAAAATATTATATTTTGTTGTGTAAAATAATACATAACTTGGAGTTCTTGGATAATTTTGTCCTTGGATCTAAGTATGAGATATATAAATATATTTAAATTACTCATGATACAAGAGGAATATCAAATCTAGGGGTGTATATGGACTGGATTGGATTAGATTATACCTAAATCCAACTTCCAATCCAGAAATATTTTAGACTTGAAAACTTAGCTTCCAAAATCGAAGCCAAATATTCTACTAGTCCAATCAAATATTCTACTAGTCCAATCCAATTCAGTCCAAAAAATTTGGATTAGTATTGAACTAAATTTTTGGACTTTTACATACATTAGAACTGCAATTTGGATCATAATTCAAAAGCAAGTTATATGAATTCGATGACATATACTACTTATCAGGATACTCTACAATATCGTTCTACATCTAACAACTAATATTATTATTGAAGATAAATTCCGCTCCCATCGAAGTCCAGTCTGATACTTAGTCTAATGTAACTGGCAATCATGAAAGAGCTTCGATCAGAAATTCTTCCTCCAGTGGTCGAACCCCAGTCGAACTCCTTCAGCAGCCAAACTCCTTTAATAGCCAAACTGCTTTAGCGGTCGAACCCCAGCCGAACTCCTCCAGCAGCCAAACCCCAGACGAACTCCTCCAGCGGTCGAACTTCTTTCGAACTTCAGCCGAACTACTCTCAGGCTTCTCCATCAATCGGATCCCTCCAGTGGTCAAACTTTTTTCGGACACTTCCTTCAGTCGAATTTCTTCAAAAGCTGAACTCCTTCCAAACTTTTCCAACAGTCGAATTTCTTCAGAAGTTGAACTTCTTTCAGATTCCTCCAGTAGTCCCATTTTTTCAAAAGCCAAATTTCTTTCAAATTTTTTCAGCAGTCAAATTTCTCAAGGAGCTGAACTCCTTTTGGATTCCTTCAGGAGTCTGATTCCTCTAGGAGTCAAACTCCTTTCGAACTTTTTCTTCAGTCAGATTTTGAGTGCATGCTTCTACCAGATGATTACGACTATCATTTATCAGTCTGCTACAGACAATCCCACTATCGAACGGTTACGACTGTCATTATCAATTTATTATGAGCGATATCTCTCTCTATAATAAATTTTACATGGCCCAGAGTGGCCCACTATCAGACGATTATGACAAGTTTCGTTTATAAAAAGAGATCCTTCAGATACATTTTCTCGAAGCTCTCTTCTTCTTCCCCAAAACTCTACTGAATTCATACTCGAGCACTCCATTTCTGTTGGTCAGAAGAGTTGACTTGAT
>QRFJ01003853.1:27974-41787 GCA_006176705.1 Cocos nucifera
GGTTGGTCACCTCAGCTTCCCCATTTACCTTTGGGTGAGCTACCGATGTGAAGTGATGGAAGATGTTTAGATCTTCGTAGAATTCAACGAACCTCATCCCAGCGAACTGTCATCTGTTATCTATTATGAGGATTCGAGACAGACCAAACTGATAGATGATTGACTTCCAAACGAAGTCCTATACTTTGGTCTTAGTAATTTTTGCTAGTGGTTCGACTTTGACCCATTTGGTGAAGTAGTCGATCGCAACCAGGAGGAACTTTCATTGTTCGGATGCCGTTGGAAAAGGGCCAAGTATATCCATTCCCCACTGTGCAAATGGCCAAGGTGCGCTTAGTGGAGTAAGCTCAAAAGCCAACTATCTTTGTATGTTTACATTTCTCTGACAGTGATCCCATTTCTTGACATACTCCATAGAATCGTGGTACAAGGTTCGGTCAATAGTACTCTTGCCGAAGTAGTTTTTGTGACAGGAATCTGGCTCCTATATGACTTCTATAAATTTTCTCATGCACTTTTTCATAATGCAAAGTCGATCTCTGAAGGTCGAAGACATCTCAACAACGGTAGCGAATACGATCTTTTATATAACTTGCCCTCATACAAAGTATACTAGGAGGCTTGATTCCTAAGTTTTCGAGCTTCTTTTCAGATCATGAGGAAGAACTTTCTCTTTGAGATAGGCAACTAATGGGTCAATCCAGCTTGGCTCAAGCTTTGTTTGCATAACGAGCTGTGATTCCTCTGAGCTTGGACATTTTAGAGTTTTCAAAAAATACTTCTTTAGATAGTTCGACTGGTGCTGAAGTGGCCAATTTAGAGAGGAGGTCAGCTCTCATATTTTCTGCCCTCGAAATCTGTCAAATGCCAAAACCGCCGAAGATCAGAGTCAAATCCTTTACTTTCTTAAGGTATTTCATCATACTTTTCTCTCGTGCTTCATAGTTGTCACTAACTTGGCCAACCACTAATTAAAAATCACTATAGATTTGAAGCTGATCTACTTTTAATTCTTTTACTATTTTTAATCTGACGATCAGCGCTTCATATTCGGCCCCATTATTAGTTATAGGAAATTCGAAGCACAGCATGTACTTGGCGATGACTCCCTCAGGGTTGACTAAAACTAACCCCGCATCTGCTCCAGCAGAATTGGATGAACCATCCATGTAGAGGACCCAAAAACCTTCGAAAAGGTCGACACTTTCTTTGGAGAGGCTCGACTGCGACCACGGAATGCCGATCTCGTTATGCTCAAGCTCGACTTCATCTGAAATGATACATTCAACTATAAAGTCAGCCAATGCTTGAGCCTTGATTGCTGGCTGAGGTCGATAGTTGATGTTGAACTTTTTTAATTTAATAGCCCACTTTGTAATTCTTTCGAAAGCATCCATTCGATAAAGGATTACTCTGATCGGCTGATCAGTAAGAAGCATTATAGCATGTCCCTAGAAGTAAGATCGAAGTCTTCTTGCTGCAATCAGAAGAGCATAAGTCAATTTTTCCAACTTTGTATATCTAGTCTCGGTATCCCTTAGGATCCGACTTATGTAGTATACTGATCATTGTACTTTTGCCTCTTCTTTGACTGGGACTGTTGTTAGCGCTGTAGGAGAGACCGCGAGATAGAAAAATAGCTCATCTCCAAATTTGGGTTTGGCTAGTAGGGGGCGAGCTGAGGTAGTTCTTGAGCTCGTCGAACGCCTTTTGGCATTTCTTAGTCCAGTGAAAATCTTTCGACTTTCTGAGGATTTGGAAGAAGGGCATGCAGCGTTCGACCGATCTAGAGATAAAATGATTTAAAGATGCCACCTTCTCAGTCAGGCACTGAACTTTCTTGATGGACTTCAGAGTGGTCATCTCCTGGATAGCTCAAATTTTCTTTGGGTTGGCCTCAATCCCTCATCTCGAGATCATGAATCCTAAAAATTTTTTCTAAGGCTACCCCAAAGGCGCACTTGGATTGGGTTCAGCTTCATCTTGTATTTTCTAAGCTAATCGAAAGCCTCTTCAAGGTCGGCAACATGATTGACAGTCTTTCGACTTTTGACCGACATGTCGTCGACGTAAATATCCATATTACGGTCGATCTACTCCTTGAAAATTTTATTGACCAAGCACTGATAAGTCGTGCCTGCATTTTTAAGTCCAAAGGGTATGACCTTGTAACAGTAAAGACCATCATTAGTAATAAAAGCAGTCTTCTCCTCATCCTTCGGTGCCATCCGAATTTGATTATAGATAAAGAAGGCATCCATGAAGGTGAGGAGCTCGTAGCTTGAAGTTGCGTCTATCAGTTGATCGATTCTAGACAAAGGATAGCTATCTTTTGGGCAGGCCTTGTTAAGCTTCTTAAAGTCGATGCACATCCTCCACTTGCCGTTGGCTTTCTTGATCAGGACCATATTAGAGATTTAAGTTGGATAGCTAACTTCTCGGATAAATTCGATGTTTAGAAGCTTGTCAACTTCTTCTGCTATTACCTTCTATCTTTCTGGTGCATGGCCTCAAACTCTTTCTTTCACTAGTCGATGCTTGGGGTCAATGGCCAGCTGATGTTCCATAATCTCAGCATCAATCCCAAGCATATCTATCAGAACCCAAGCGAAGATGTCGGCATTCCTCCATAAGAAGGCGATGAGTTGCTCCCAAACTTCATCTTCTAGATTGGAGCCAATTTGCACCGTATGCTCCACATTTTCGTCATTCAGGGGGATGGTCACAAGATCCTCTATGGGCTCACCTCGCTCTTCAGCAAAGTCATCGTGGACATCTAGCCCATCAATAGGATAAAGATCGGATTGTGCTTCCTTTCATAGGGCAATTGAGTAGCAATGCCTTGTCAGAGCTTGATCTTTCTTGACCTCTCCGATCCCATAAATGGACACCACCATCTGAAGTGCATTTAAACCAGGTCGATCGAGAATTGCATTGTAAGTGGAGAAAACTTTTACTACCAAAAAATTCATCTGTGCTCTGGATTATTTTGGATATTATCGGCAATCATAACTAAAGTCATTACACCTTCAACTAGTACTACAGCACCAGCAAAGCCTATTAGGGAAGAGTTTATTAGTCCAAACTAACTATTAGATTTTGATATTTTGGAGAAAGCATCATAAAATAAGATGTCAGCCGAACTTTCATTATCAATTAAGATGCGACGTACATCATAGTCTGCTATATTTAAAGAAATTATAACCGCATCATTGTGCGGGACCTATACTTTTCGTGCATCTACCTTAGTGAAGGTTATGGGTTCTTCAGCCCTCCATCTTTTTACTGATCTCCTAGATCTGCTGGCCTCTTCTCCGTTGAAGTCTCTTCAGAGATAGTGTTGATGATGCTGAGAGGTAGTCGATCTCTTTATTGTTCCTTCCTCATTGGTGGTTCAGGCTGCGGCAGTGCCCTCGATCAAGCTTCTCTTACTTCATGCCGACGTCTAAGGAATCGACCCAGTTGACCTCTTCTAATGAGCCCCTCGATCTCATCTTGGAGCTGAATGCATTCTTTAGTATCATAGCCATGGTCATGATGATAAAGACAGTATTTGTTAGGATTGCGTTTGCCAGGATGAGTGTGCATCCTTTCTGCCCTCGATAATTGCTCCTTGATCTCCATCAATACTTGCATTTTTGGAATATTAAGGAGGGCGTAGTTGTGAAATCTTCTGAAGGAAAAACTTCTTCGTGTCCTTCTATTGGCGCTTTTTTGATGACGAGCTCGAGGAGGAGTTCGGGCTCGCTTGCGCTTAGGAGGAGTCCGTGAGCATGGCCGAACTTCATTCGGCCCTCTATCAGTTATAGGTTTATTAAATTTGCCAACCTGCCACTCTCCTGCGGCTTTCTCATCCTTTAATTTGAAGGTTTCTTCCGCTCGAGCGTATCCCTCAGCCCGAGCTAGCAAGATCAGACAAAGTTCCTGGGGTACTTCTTCTCCAGGGAAGAATAATAAATCATTCTTTCTAAAGGCCGCCCTTGAGTGTCGGCCATTGCAACAGACTGGATCCAGGATTTTGGACCTCCAATGTAGTAGGCATTAAACTCGAATGACATAAACTTGGAATAGATTCCTCACTCCTTTCTGCTTGATATTGCATTAAGAGAATTCTGAACCTCGACATGGGAACGTCGGCTGCTGACAAAGTGAGCCGCAAACTGATGGCTCATTCTGATCAAAGAAAGAAGATCATAATCCAGACTTCAAGTGTTCGAGTATCAGTTTCTTGCTGCTTCCCTTTAAGGTGGATAAAAAAGCTCAGACATAAGATTGCATCTGGTGTGCCATGGAGTAGCATTATGGTTTCGAAGGCCTGTAGGTGATCGACCGGATCAGAGGTTCCATCGTAGCTTTTCAAATTGAGAGAAGCTTGAAGTTCAGACGGAATGGAGCTCTTGCATAATTCTCTGAAGAGAAAAGGAGATAGGTCAGTGCAAATATTATTATGGTGAGCTGAGAAGAAAATGACGTGGACGGAGCTCCTTTAATCCACCGTTGGCTCATTTTCCTATAGCCTTTGATTCAAGGAAGATCTTCATCGATCGTTGATCTTAGAAGAGTTCTAGCTGATGGGACGTGGAGCAAAGTCTTCTTTCCGAAGGTCGAATCAAGGTTCCGAAGCAATGGATCCTCTCCATCCTCTATTTTTCCCTTTTTGGAGGTCATGGGATATGGCTAGCCCAAGTTGATCCATCCTCTAGGACCAGATCCATGGGGCATCCCGAAAGTGGCCTACTCCAGTTGAATCTAGCATTCGTGAGCTTGTTGACCGTATGGCCTCTACCATCGCCTCCATGAGGACCGTAAACCTACTGGACTAGCAGATTGAACTACTCCACATCCACCTATGGCCATCGATGGAGGTGGAGGCTTGAAGTTACCAGAGCTGAAATGGAGCAGGAGCGGATGGATTCTGGATGGGATCTGGCTATAGTAGACCAGTGGTAGATCTCCGGAGTAGTTACCTTCTTTGGAGGTATTTCTTAGGATTGAGGAAGAGACACTGGAGATGAACGTTGAAGAAGAAGATCCACAGAATTGACTGAGCACTCCTTTGAGATCAAGGAAAACCTTCAAGGAATAAGAGGGCCCTTCCTCTAGCGCCAATTCTATTGGTGCAAAATCTAGTTGACGCTAGATCTAAGCTGGAGTTAGGAAAAGAATGAGGTCACTGTCGATGACCTGCAAAATAAAGTTCCATCTAGAGTTGGTAGTGGTGGCTCCGGCAGGACCCTCCGACGATCAAGTCAACTCTTCTGACCAACAGAAATGGAGTGCTCGAGTATGAATTCAGTAGAGTTTTGGGGAAGAAGAAGAGAGCTTCGAGAAAATGTATCTGAAGGATCTCTTTTTATAAACGAAACTTGTCATAATCGTCTGATAGTGGGCCACTCTGGGCCATGTAAAATTTATTACAGAGAGAGGTATCGCTCATAATAAATTGATAATGACAGTCGTAACCATTTGGTAGTGGGATTGTCTGTAGCAGACTGATAAATGATAGTCGTAATCATCTGGTAGAAGCATGCACTCAAAATCTGACTGAAGAAAAAGTTCGAAAGGAGTTTGACTCCTAGAGGAATCAGACTCCTGAAGGAATCCAAAAGGAGTTCAGCTCCTTGAGAAATTTGACTGCTGAAAAAATTTGAAAGAAATTTGGCTTTTGAAAAAATGGGACTACTGGAGGAATCTGAAAGAAGTTCAACTTCTGAAGAAATTCGACTGTTGGAAAAGTTTGGAAGGAGTTCAGCTTTTGAAGAAATTCGACTGAAGGAAGTGTCCGAAAAAAGTTTGACCACTGGAGGGATCCGATTGATGGAGAAGCCTGAGAGTAGTTCGGCTGAAGTTCGAAAGAAGTTCGACCGCTGGAGGAGTTCGTCTGGGGTTTGGCTGCTGGAGGAGTTCGGCTGGGGTTCGACCGCTAAAGCAGTTCGGCTATTGAAGGAGTTTGGCTGCTGAAGGGGTTCGACTG
Organism: Cocos nucifera; assembly: GCA_006176705.1. Classification (NCBI taxonomy): domain Eukaryota; kingdom Viridiplantae; phylum Streptophyta; class Magnoliopsida; order Arecales; family Arecaceae; genus Cocos; species Cocos nucifera. Next base: position 33,949 of record QRFJ01003853.1, read on the forward strand.
GGGTTCGACCACTGGAGGAAGAATTTCTGATCGAAGCTCTTTCATGATTGCCAGTTACATTAGACTAAGTATCAGACTGGACTTCGATGGGAGCGGAATTTATCTTCAATAATAATATTAGTTGTTAGATGTAGAACGATATTGTAGAATACCTATAAGTAGTATATGTATCGAATTCATATAATTTACTTTTGAATTATGATCCAAATTGCAGTCTAATGTATGTAAAAGTCTAAAAATCCAGTCCAATCTAATCCAAATTTTTTGGATTGGATTGGACTAGTAGAGTATTTGGCTCGATTTTGGAGCTAAGTTTTCAAGTTTAAAATATTTCTGATTGAAGTTGGATTTAGGTATAATCTAATCCAATCCAGTCCATTTACACCCCTAGATTTGATATTCCTCTTGTATCATGAGTAATTTAAATATATTTATATATCTCATACTTAGATCCAAGGACAAAATTATCCAAGAACTCCAAGTTATGTATTATTTTACACAACAAAATATAATATTTTATCTTTTAAAATCAATAATTAAGTGGATTTTCAATATAAAATTCATAATTTGAGAAATATACTTTTAAGTTCTAGGGGATGAGGTAGCTCTGCTACCTCCTGTTAACCTCACAAAAAAAAAAAAAAGGTTCTAGGGGATGTAAAAGGACCTAGTCAATCTACTTGGATATTACCTACAAGGCTATTAGAACCTTATATTTGAAGACAACACAGTTGAAGTCGCATATGGTAGCTATGTGATTCAATCTACAATTTTTTTTTTGAAAGGTAGCTGACACAATAAAAAAAAAATGCTGTCATCTATTGAGGAAAATACTTTAAGATTCGTTCCACAAGAAGCCCAGAAGAGGTTCAAGACGATGAACGAAATTTAACGACCCCAAGAATAATTCAAATGGAGTCCAGATAGAGAAGATATGCGTGAGAGAGCGCCAGAAGCGAGTGGCATGGCTCGTGGGCTGGCACAGGAAGGCAGCAGTGGTGCGGGCTAGCCCAACAGTGTGCGGCACTAGGCCAACCTAGACACGCATGCACGCACGGGCACGTGCGGGTGCATGTTGGCCCAACGGGTGCCCAGGCCCGTCAAACGGTCCACGTGCACAGCATGGACTGGAAACCATTTCCTAAGTGATTTCTCATAATCCACATGGACCGGTGGACCATTTCCCTATGGTTTCACATGATTTATGGGACTTTTGATTAACTGCATGGCGATCCGATGGCTTAGAAGTGAGCCGATAGCGATCGAACGGTCTAAACATGATCCAGGCATGATCTAGATGTATTTTGGATGATTGAACAGTTCTAGTTTGAGCCGGTCATGATCGAACAGTCCAGAATAGTTCTTAGATGTATTTGGAACTGGATTTCCTACTGAAATACTATTTTGACGATTTTGAAGTCTATATAACTCCGATTGATGAACTGTTTATTGTATCGAAGACTTGGTAACGTCCTGGAGGTGCTGAGAGATTTCTTGAGAAGTTTTAAAAAAATTTTATAAGAATTTTGAAACTTCTTATTAAGAGACTCTTGTACAAGAATTGAATAGTAAGTTTTTCTTATATTTATTTGATTTTATTTCTCTCATAGTGAAGTTATCACATCCCATTGAGGTAGGCTTGAGGAAAACACACGTATATTTTATTATATTTATTTTTGATTTTTTCTTTTTTTTCTCATATGGTATCAACATCCACCTTCCATCATTATTATGATCTTGGATGGATGATCCATATTTCGCAATTAAGGGATCTACCCTAATAAGTGGTATCAGAGCTTCGTGATACCATAAAAAGTGATATCAAAATTTGGTTATCATGGTCAAGTGGTATCAGGCGATCCAGATAGAGGTGGTAATGATTGAGATTAGAAGATAAAGAAGATTAGAACTATTGAAGAATATGTAGGATTTCATACTTGTATTTCAAAATTTTTTAAAATAAATTACAGTAGAAGACATAAATTAAACTATTTAATCTAATAATGTATGTGATTTAATCACTAAATTCTATATCTAGGACCTACAATATGTCATAATGCAAACATAAATTTGAAAATTAAAATTAGGTTGGTTGGTATTGATCAAATTAATACCTAGATCTAAAACGGTTCTAAAAAAATCTAGATCATATCTAGGTCAGATAAAAGATCGAATCTTATATCTTTGTATGGGTCGAGAACATCATAGTTGAATCTCGTTGTTATCCTTTGTTGCTTGGAGCCGCACAGTATGTCCAGCCTCTATGAATAGTCCACACAAGACTGCAATATAGATCGGTGGTTGGTCGAATGAAAATCTATTCGAAGTACTAGCTTCTCATGGATCACTCCTGATGGTCAATCTAAAAAATATTCTTTGGATCTCTTGGATACTCTAAGAGACGAAGAATATAAGAAGGATTGAGAAAAAAATCCAACCCTTAAATCTTCCAAAAATTAGAAAATAAAAGCTTAAGAAAAAGGGCCATAGAGAAGACACATCTTCTCTTTCAGGACATCAATGATTGATGTCCTGAACACATCTCAAGGATAAGAGGAAACTTTTTTCTCTAAAATTTTTTTATGCTTCTAGATCTCCTATTCTCTGATTTTTTTTATGAAAAAATTACATAGAAAGATGGCAAAGAAGAGTTCTTAAAGAAACCTTAAGGGTCTGTTTCGTTGGGATATGTCAGATTATGGGATAATCTGATAATTCATGGGAATCATTTACCTAGAAAAATAATTACAAAGGAAAAAGATTTTTACTATGGTTGGTAGGAAAATTACTCCAGAAAATGATAACAAAAAAAGATTATTACGTTTGGTTAAAGATAATCCTACATGAAAATATGATAAAATTTATAAATATATTCTTCAATATAAAATAATTTTTTAATACTAAAATAATATTATTATTTTTAATTAGTTTTTATATGATGACTATAATCACATAACCCTTTGTATAATGCCATCTCCATCTTAATTTTTTTACAAAAGCTTTTTATCGAATAAAATTTGAAAGACATTAAAATAAAGTCAATGATTACATATGTAGCTTTATTGGGGGTATTTATGTCAAACATGGATTACCGCCACTCATAAATTTATCAAATATCAATCCTCCATGATATTTATTTTACCATCTCTCTCTAAAAAATAAGCATGAGACCCACCAATTTTTTTACTATCTCTCTCTTTCACTTTTCATACCAAACATAATAATCTGACATCAGAATCATTTTCTCATGCCAGATTATCCCCAATCAAATAGCCCCTAAGAGAAGACCTTCTTTTCTTCTTCTTCTCTCATCAGGACATGATTAGATCATGTCCAAAGAGAACCACCATGCCCCAACTTCTTAGAGTACTCATCCTCAACACCCTCTCCCTCTCTCTCTCTCAAATTTTTTTCATAGAAAAATCTCACACAAAAATAAGAAAGAAAGAACTTTGAAAGAAAACTACAAGAGAAGACAATCTTCTTTTACCTTTGTTTCTCCAAGATATCAATGATTGATGTCTTAATGAAACCCTTTTCTCTAAAAAAGTTGGTGCCTCAATCTCTCACACCTTCAAGCCTCCCTCTTCTAGTTTTTTCCATGGAATATCAGGAGTTTTTGATGCCATCTCCTCAAAAATAGGAGGCATCCCAAGAAGATAAGGAAGACTAAGTCAATCCTAGTCTTTTAAGGATTCTAGGGAGAAACTTTTAAGAGGCATCCAACTCTTGGATTTCTCCTCTTATATTTTTGGTGTGAATACCAGAAAACTCATGCACAAAAATAAAAGAAATTAGTGTACAAAGTTTTAGTAGGCATGAAAAAAATCCAAAGAAGGGAGAGGAAGAGTTTCGATTTGAAGGGACTTTATCAAATAGAATCTCATGCATAACAACTTTCCAATTTTGACCAATTCAAAACTAATTCCAAAAACTCTAGATGTAGGGCGTGGAAGGCCTCTCTTAGGCATGGAAAATCATGTAAACATCATAAAAAATATAAACAAGGTGAGCATGGAGTCTCTTAGGTGGCACAAGAATGAAGAGAAGAGTCCTAGTCTAACTAGGACTCTCAAATATAAATTAGGTCAAACTATTTTGAACCCAATTTTAATTAGATTTGAGTTAATCTAATTAATAGACAATCCTAATTCAATTAAAAGCCTAATTAAATAAAATTTAATTAAATTTAAGTTTAATTTAATTTTTAATCAAATTAAAAATTAGGTATACTCAAGTTCTAATTGAATAAGGGTTGTTCTTCATAGCAATTGGCATATCCAATAAATCAATTCGACTTAATCCAATTAAGTCTAAATTAATTTTAATTAAATCTAATTCAATTAGACTTGATCTTAGCTTAATTGCTCAATCAAATTAAGCTAATTAGCAATCTAATTGCTAATCGATCCTCTTACAATATTTGCATTAGGTCAACATCAATCGTATTGATTGTTTGACCTAAAATGATTCTAAATTATCGATCAATCATCTGATCAGTTAATAATCTCTCATGTATATGACCCCATATATTCGAATCTAAGCCAGTAGTATAGAAATCTTTTTTTTTTATTAGTCGAAGTGACCATCTAGCAATGGTATCCAACGTCCGAATAGGTCGAATATATTCAAAGCAACATTCTTAGAATTCTGGCCAATGGTTACCATATAATTCATTCTTTTAACCTATAATACTCAAGATGACTTTAAGTAAACTGTCAATACTCATACAAGTCATCTGTATTGTATTTCAAAATTTTACAAATTTCGTGACTCCTAATAAGGATTATCCAGGTCTAGGTTTTGCTAAATTGAAATACAGCGAGATATTTGCTTCTTGAACTTAATCAAGAGTGGTCAATTCCATCTTAACTCACACACCAACTCTACAAGTACTTGACTATACCTAAAAATCTTTCATTGCTGTATTAGAAATACAGGTAGGTTGGCACCAAAGTATAGTGAGTTGCTTGTAAGTTACCATGGTGATCTCAGGTCGGAGGGATATTTATATCCATTGGCCTTAACTAGCTACTCTTGATAGTAGAGTGCTATATTGATCACGTTCAGTGTAGATGTACTCCTATATGCTATCTACATGTCATATCAATATCTCCACACCACTTGATTACGAGGATAATCAATGCATATGATATACAGCGACCTATATTTGATAAGTTATCGTCCTTATTAATAACTTATTATTTGATCATGAACAATTTAAGAATCATCCAATAAATCCTTCTTTATCGATTTATTATGGTTTTAAGGACTTTATCATAAGATAAAAGTTTATTTAAGGAATATAGAACTTTTATGATGAATAAGCTAAATAACTATTATTATTTGATAATTCATATACTGGTTTCAATCATCTATAACTTAGATGATTGGCTTTAGGATATATTTTTTAATAACTCTCACTTAGACTAAAGCTAATTAGAATAATATCAAATATCCTATCTTCCACTTGAGCTCATAGAACTCCTAAGTTTCGAGGCTTTAGCAAATGGATCGATCAAGTTCTCTTTTTCTGTCGATCTTCTAAAGATCAACATCATTCAGATCAAAATTTAAGGTGATAGAAATATAGAGTATGCTATTCCTATGGTGCATCTTTGGTTCTTTAGCTTGAGCTATGGCTCCAGTGCTACGATAGGATTGGACCATCATTGGAGGATGCCACTCCCAACCTGCTAATGAACCTTAGTAATTGCACAGTCTATATAGTAGCATTAGATGCCATGATGTATTCTACATCACTAATAGAATAGGCTATAATATTCTGCTTGAAATCTTTCCAGCAGATTGCTGCTTCAATTAGGATAAATTCATGATCCGACACTCTCTTGCTTTCATCTTGATCTAACTAAAAATTGAAATTAAAGTATCCCACAAGTTTTAAGTCAGTATCGATATATTTGAATCATTGGATCTTAGAATTTTTCAAATACTTAAGGATTGTCTATACAATCTTTCAGTGGTTCTCGCTTGGATCAGATCGGTATCTGCTCACGATCCTTAGTAAGTATACCATATTTGATCTTGAACATGGAGAAATAAGATGATAGCTAAAACTTTATTTCTTGTAATGCTGGAATATTATTTTTAATTAAGAGAATGTCATCTGCAGACACTACAAGGAATAACACTATAAAATTTTTTATCCACTCTTAAATGTAGGGTTCCTCTTTGTTCATAACAAAGACATGCATTCAAAATGTATGTTCCAATTGCGAGATAATAGCCAAATAGACTTTATAGGTCTCTACCTTTCAATCTACACTACTCTGATCCTTTGAAAATTCATTCACACCCAATGGATTTTATCCCTTCTAATGAATTAACTAGTGTTTACACACTATTGATTTTTATGGACTCCAATTTGAGATTTGATGGTTTCAAGCCACTTTCTCAGAGTCAGACCTCTGCATAACATTCATATAGATGATCGGATCCTTATTTTCTCATCGAGCTCAATAAGATTGTCATCCCGGACCTAGATACATAAGTATCTATCCAGCTAATGTGGTACTGTATCGGATCTCCTTAAAAATATCAAATTAATGAGCTTCAGGTTTGATCTAATCAAATCCAATTATGTAGGTTTAATAGATTGTATCAGTTCACTCTACCAATTAAACTTTCCCAAGTTCAACTTGATAAGTATCAATTCCTTAAGAATTTTTTTTTTCAAAAAGAATGCCTTAATACTGAAGAACATCTTATGTTCTTCAGCATGGTAGAATTAATAACCCTTAAACACCTATAAACCAAGATCCAAGTTTATCTGTGTGCAAATCTTTGATATAGGTCAATCAACCCCAAACCCAAAGGTAAGAGAGTCTAGGCCTATGTTCGATCCATAGCTCATATGGAGTCTTTGTGATAGATTTACTTAGAATATTTTCAAAGTAAAACGAGTTTCAGAGTAAAATGAGTAGTCTCAAGAGCTTAACCCTGAAACAAGCAGACTAGTAAACCCCATTATATATTGAACCATGTCTAACAAAGTTTGATTATATTTCTTTTTTCTAATACATTGTGTTCTGAAAGAAGTTCACTATCAAAGAATCTTATTCTCTTCTAGATATGTCAAAAAACTCACTAGATAAGTATTCATCTTCTTGATCTAATCGAAGAGTTCTAATATCTTTCTTTAGTTTATTTTTTTTATTTCATTATTGAATCATTTGAATATTTCAAATGATTTAGGCTTGATGCACTCATATCCAGATAAGTTGTCTATAATTTTAGATAGAGAAAGTTTATATTCTCATCCTAACTTTAAAAATTATCGAGCTTATTTTTAAATTAATTATCATTTAAAGTGGACTATCACTGATTGTCTATGCATTTATAATGAAAAATGTGATTTTGATGATTCTTTTGATCAAAGGATGCATCATCATTTATCTATAAATTTTTGAAGATTATTGATAAATATCATTATGAATGAATGTTTACAATTAATATATGATAATAAATAAATGATATTTTAATATTTACACAGGCTTAGTTAAGTTGATGTAATATTTATTTTAAAAATTTAAGTTAGATAATGTCAACGAATGTTTACCGTTGGTATTATAAAGCAGCTTAGTCATATTTTAATAAAAACAAGATTAAACTATTAGCTTAAGGAAAAAATTTCGACATCAATGATTATGATCACTATATGGATCTGTTGCAGTCTTGTGCTTAGGAAGATGACGAAAGTCACCTTTTACAGAGAAAAGATGGAATAGAGTCGGTGAGATTATAAAATTCTTCAATACATAAGTGGATATATGTGGACTTATAAAACTCAAGTTGTTAGAGAAAGGATATCAATATTTC
>QRFJ01003854.1:0-17698 GCA_006176705.1 Cocos nucifera
ATTACCTATACAGAACTGAACCTAACTGGGTCATACAAACAAGAGTTTAAATCTGGTGATCATCAATTGAACTGATCCAATTTAATTGATCTGAATGAGATTCAATTAGGTTCAAGAAAATCGTGCTAGCACTCGATTGAACCTAACATTCTTCTTTTGCTATCATAAATAGCTGTCCTGACTGAGCCAAAGAAGTTTGTGCTCGATTAGAGGCCTTCACTTGGTCTGACTGGAGCTTGTCCAAGTCAAAAAAGGTTGTCTTATTTTGTAAGACATTACCTACCATTTTTGGTCACCTACCATTTTTCGTCCTTTGAATTTGGTCAAAAGTTGACCTTTGACTGGTCAAATATTGACCTTTGACTGGTCAAATATTGACCATTGATACTTTGACTTTTGTCCACGTGTTGTACACCTATTGGAGAGCTGGTGGGGGCTTGTCCCCTTGCTAGAACCTAGCAAGGTGGAGGGCGCACGCCACCCTTGGCGTGTGCCCAAGTTGGAGGCGCTCAGGAATTCCTATTGGATAAGGACTCCATCTTCTTTTTGGATTTCAATTAGACTCCTCCTAAGAACCAAGTTTGACTGGTCTTAGGCACCATCTAAGGAGGAATCCAAGAAACTCTATTCCCACCAATTAGATTTAGATCTGATTTTACAAAGGGTTGTGATTGGTTGGGAAGAAGAGAAGTTGGATCATGCATAGTCTATAAATAAGACCCTGCGCCCAACTCAAAAATAACATTGAAAAATCCCACGCCCCAAGGCTGGTTCTCTCCTCCACGCCAAGCCCATCTTCTCCCTCTCCTCTCCACACCCAAAGTGGTCTAGGATCTTGATTGGTGCAATTCAGATGAGAGAAAGGTGACAGAAAGCTAGAAGGCTGCACTGCTACAAAGGACAACTATTGATCTTTGAAAGGTGTTTTGAAGATCCTCTAAATCAAATCCAGATCTAATTTTTAGAGACATGATAGAGAAGAAGAGGATCTCCAGATCCAATCCGAGTGGATACCAGTAGAGGCCAGGCACTTGCGTGGCTAGATCCAGAACCTTCCGCTGCTTATAGGATCATCAACGGATAATAGAATTATCCTACATCAAGATAAATTAATTTTGATTTAATTTATCTAAATTTATTTTAATTATTAAAATAATAAGACTCAGATCTGAAACATCCCAGATCTGATCTGAATCAAAAAGAAAAATTTTTGAAATATATCTCTTGATCCGATCAGATCTAAACGAATATGATCCAGGAAATCAGAATTTTTCTTCAAACCATACAATCAAATCATAAAAATTATTAGATCAAATCTAAAATTTTATGATTTAATGATCTAGATTAGCACGTATCAGGATAACCTACAGTATAGGGGATAAACCCTATAGTAGGATAATCTACAATTTGTGCAATCATATTATTTTATTTTTAGATCTAAAAAATTAGATTATTATTTAGATTTAATCTAAAAAATAAGCTAAACATGCATATAGATCACATTAAATAACCTGGATGCTCTAATACCATTGATGGAAAGCAAGCAGGGTGTCTAGCTCTACTTTCAAAACTTTTTCAAAAATTTATTATAGTAAAAATAAAAATTAATTTAATTAATTTATAAAGTGCTATAGATCTGATCTACAAATTCTATATTACTAGGAACTAATATGATATACATGCATGCTTTGAAATCTGAAAATAAAAAGCTGTAGGTAGTAAAATAATTTTACTAATCTATGTATTCAGAATACGTTATCCTGCATGAGTAGACAAGTTCCATAATCGAATTACCATCGATATAATCATCAAGTAGATCTAATCATTGTGATATAGCTACATACGTATCTGGCCTCCATGGATGGTCCACACAAGGTCCTGATCTCGATCGGCTCCTTTCGAGTGCAAGCTTGATGAAGAATGCTCGTAACAGCTAGAACTGATCGAACAATTTTGATCTCCCTCCATCAAAATATTAGATGCTCTAGATTAGCAAGATGGGTAGAAGAGAGGATGAGGAGATAGTAAAAAAAAATTCACAAAGATCTGATGATTAGATCTTATGAAATCAGAATAGAAACCCTAGATCAAGATCTAGGGCAGCACAGCACTCAAACCTTGGTGCCTAGTTTTCTCTCCCAGTTCTTCTTCTCAAATTTTTTTCTTATTTTTTTTAGGCTATGGAAGGGCTCATGAATTAGAGGAGAGAAGTCTTAAAAAATCTTGTGCCCAAAAAAATTTTCAAGAATTTTATATAGGGCAAACAAGACAAGATGGCATGTGGAAGAGTTGGGATGAAGTGGTTTGCTATTTGAATTCAAATGTTATATAGGGCAAACAAGTCAAGATGGCATCTGGAAGAGTTGGGATGAAGTGGTTTGCTATTTTAATTCAAATCACATTTGAATTCAAATTGCAACCAGATCAAACCCATCCATTTAGGATGTGAGAAAGGAGGACACAAGCCTTCTTTTGAATGGAAAAATTTTATGAGAACATCTTCCTTGTGGAGAAAAAAAATGGCACGAAGTGGGTGAGGTGGCAATGGAAGACTAGGTCAAACTAGTCTCATAATTATTCATCTAATTGAACCAACCCAATCTAAATTGGTTAGGCCCAATTAGACTAGATTAAACAAATCTTATTTAGGCTTAATTAAGCTTAGTTAAATCCTAATCAAATCAGAAATTAAATAAGCTCAATCGCTGATCAAATTAGCGATCATGCTTCCTCGACGATTAGGTCATCTCATAACCTAATTGGATCAAACCCAACTGAATTTAATTCAATTAAACTTAATCTAAAAATAATTACTTAATTAAATTGAGTTAATTAGTGATCAAATCATTAATTAAATATCTTATAAATATAGAGTCCAAATCCAGTGGGTATTCGGACAATAGAGTCTCATCAAAATGAAACTCTTGATCGAAGAGTCCCAAATTAGTAGAACTCTTGATCTCGGTATCTGAAATAAGTAAAACTCATGATCATAGAGTCCAAACTCTCGATCACAAAGTCCCAGATAAGTAGGTATCAGAGTCCTAGAGTAGTAGGACTCTTAGTTGAAAAGTCCTAATCTAGTGGGACTCTTGACCATAGAGTCCCAGTCTACTAGGACTTCTAATCATAGAGTTTCAGACAACTAGGACTCAGAGTCCTAATGCAGTAAGACTCTCAATCGAAGAGTTCCAATCTAGTAGGACTCTTGACCATAGAGTCTCAGTCCAGTGGAACTCTTCACTAGCCATTAGATTAGGTAGGAACCTCTAGTGTGTATGATCCCAAAGGTTCGAACCTAAGCCAGTAGCATAGGAATCACTTTCTATACTAATCAAAGTGACCATCTAGCAATGGTATCCGACATTTGGATAGGTCAAATAGTCGTAATCGCAACATTCAAAATTATGGGAATATGGTTACTACATAATTCATTTCTTTGACCTCTGTGTATGAGGATAACTTAGAATTAAACTGTCAACCCTGAAAAATACATCCAAATCATGTCTTAAAGTAATTAGAACCATGACTCCTCACTAGAACTATCCTGGCTAAGAATTTGCTAAATTAAAATATAATTAAACATAACTCTTGAACCAGAGTGGTCAATCCCATCTTGACTCATACACCGACTCTTCAAGTACTTGACTGTGCTCAAAAATCTTCTATAACTAAATTAGAAATTTAGATAGTCTGACACCAAAGTACAATCAGTTGCTTGAAAGTCACCATGGTGATCTCAAATCGGAGGGACACTTATATCCATATTTCTATCAGAACAAATCTTGATAGTAGAAAAGCTCTAGAGTTGGTCATGTTTAATGTAGATATATTCCTATATCTCATCTGTATGCCATACCAGTATCTACACACTCCTTGATTAAGAGGACAACTAATCTATATGTCATACAACGATCTACACTTGATAAATATTATCATCCTTGGTAGCAACATATCATTTGATCATGAATAGGTTTAAAGACTAAATAATAAATCCTCCTTTATCGATTCTAAATAGTTCTAAAAACATCACTACAACATAGAAGTTCATTAGAAGATGTGAGATTTTATGATGATAAAATATCAAAATAAATTTTATTTATTAATAATTCATATACAAGTATAAAAAATAGCACAACCATCAATAGGCTGATGATTGACTTTGAGACAATATTCCTAACATGTGGAACAAAGAAAGAGTTTTAATCAAAAATATAAAGAAATCTTATAAAAAATCAGACCCCTAGATCGAATTTTGTGTAGTTTTATGAGTTCTAGCCATCAGATCTTAATCAAATAGTCCAAAAAATACCAAAAATTGATATATAATAGCCCAGATCAAGTCAAAATTAATTCTGGCTATTGGATCGACCAATCAGGTGGTTTTGGGCCATCAAATCGCATAAAAAACCATACTAAAATCCTTTTCCCAGTCGGATTGAATGTGGGCCATTTGATCAAAGCTTTAGAACATCCAATGCCATTGGATCATGCACTAGAGAGCTTAATCACCATCGGGAGCTTCGTCGACCATCTGATCAAGCTCTAGAATGCTGTTGGTCATTGGATTACGTGCTAGATAGCTGGCTGACTTTGAATCAAATTGGGAATGAATACCGATCGTTCGACCCTATTCAAGAATGAGTGCAGTCATTAGATTGTGCATTTACTGTGCATATGAACCCTATGAACCGGCCATTCTGTACACCTCAACCAATCACCACATGCCATGCTATAGAAAATTATCATTTTGCCCCTATACGCTGCGTGAGAATTTCTATAAACCTCTTAAGGGTCTTGGTCCGTCACATGGCATCTTGTGATTGGGTGCCTTCTGCTGAGCTGGCAGTCCATGCCTACTTTCATAGACCGACGGGTCAGCTCCTATGGTTGAGCCAGCTTGGACGATGCACCGACTGAGCTGGGATGTGTCGGCTAAGCTGCTTTCAGTGGCTTGACTGAGCGTACTGGCTTGGCTGGGTGAGCCAGCTGAGCCGATTCATTTTTTCTATTTTTTTCTTTGAAAATTCATATCTGATCCATTTTAACTACAATTTGCTCCAAACTTATTTCGTTATGACCAAAAATAATAAGCTCTTTCTATTGATAAGTATATTTCCTAAAAATAATAAATAAAAATATTTAATTTTTAAAAATAAATATAAATTAATTAATAAATTATTATTTTTAATGGTGCATTTATTTTGATTATCATGCATGCCTAAAGAATATTGTGCCCAACTTTTTTCATGCCCTAATACCTCTCTCTTAGGTCAAAAATCTTTGAAAAAATTAGGTCCAAAAACTCTTTTTATAGGGAGATCGGACAGAGTCCTTGTCTAGGGCAAATACCTAGCAGGGCTTGTCCAAAAGAGGCAAGACTTGGGGCACCCAACTCTTGGGCACCCTCTCCTTTTTTATAGGGATGGACCATAGGTAATTTTCATACAAAACCTTCTAATAAACTCATGAAAATATCAAAAAGAATTCTGGTAGGGTTCGTGCCATAAGGGAGGAGTTTTACTTTCTTAAAATTCTACTTGATAGAATTTCAAATCAAAAACAAACTCCCTTCTTTGACTTGGTCCACTATAAACTATCACGTAAAAAAGAAAGGGGAGCAAGGAGGCGCATGTGGGACTCTTGGGGCATGAAGATTTTCATGCAAAAACCAAAGACTAAGCGTGGGGGGGCGTGAGTCATGTGGCACAAGGAGGGAAAGTCCTGATCGCACTAGCACTTCCAATTTTGACTTAATCAAATATTGTGATTGAATCTAATTAAATTAAAATTAATACAATCTAATTAGAGAAGATTTTAGTCTAACTAAGTACCTATTTAAATTTATTTAAATTAGATTAAATTAAATTTAAATCTAATTTAATTTTTAATCAAATTAGAAAATGGATATATACAAGTCCTAATTGAACAGAAACTTGTTCTTTCCTTACAATTAGCTCATCTAATAAATCAATTAAACTTGATCCAATCAAATCTAAAATAAATTTAATTAAATCATATTTAGTTATACTTAATCTCAGTTTATTAGTAATTCAATTGCTAATCGATTCTTCTGCAATACTTGTATTAAGTCAAACATCAGTCGTATTGATTGTCTGATTCTAAATCATTGATCAACCATCCGATCAAATCAAAATCTCTTATGTGTGTGACCCTATAGGTTTGAATCTAAGCTGATAGTATAGAAATAAATTTTTATATTAATCAAAGTGACCATCTAGTAATGATACCCGATGATCGGATAGGTCGAATATGTAAAGTAATATTTTTAGAACCCACGTGGATATAGTTTTCATATAATTCATTCTCTTGATCTTAATACTCATAAGATGACTCAGAGTTTAACTATCAACCATGATTAGGTCATCCATATTATATTTCAAAATATCAAATCCATCTCATGGATTATTCTGGCCAAGATTTTGCTAAATTAAAATATAGTGATGCTTTTTCTTCAAACCTTTGGAGTGGTCAATCCCATCTTGATCACACACCGACTTCAGAAGTACTTAACTATGCCTAGAAATCTTCTATTATTAAATTAAAAATTTAGATAGTTTGGTATCAAAGCATAGTAAGTTGCTTGCATCCATCATGGTAATCTCAAGTCTAAGGAATACTTATACCCATATCTCATTAGAATAATTTTTGACAGCAGAATACTCTGAAGTTGGTCACGTTCAATAATGATATACCCTTACATCTCACTTATATGCCATACCATTATCTCCACACTCCTTGGTTAAGAGGACAACCAACCTATATGTCATATAGTGATCTATATTTGATAAACATTATCGTCCTGATTAACAACGTATCATTTAGTTATGAATAGTTTAAGAACTAATTAATAAATCCTCTTTTTATCAAAACTAAATAGTCCTAAGGACTTCATCATAATAAAGAAGTTAATTAGAAGATGTAGACTTTATGATGAAAATACCAAAATTTTATTTTATTTAATAATTAATTATTTATAATAATAAAATAATACAACTATCAACAGGCTGATGATTGACTTTAGAACATAATTTCCAATAGATACCTTCTCGTCAGTGGCCATGCTTAAATCCATCCGCATGTTGCTTGCTATTGCAGCCTATTTTGATTATGAAATATGACAGATGGATATAAAAATGATATTCCTAAATAAATATCTTGAGAAAAATATCTATATGGAATAGCCGCTTGGTTTTACATTCGATGATGATGATCATAAAGTCTGCAAGCTGTAGAGGTCCATTTATGAACTTAAACAAGCATCTCGAAGCTGGAATGCTCATTTTAGTGATGTGATCAAATCATTTGATTTCATCAAAAATGAGGAGAATTCATGTGTTTTCAAAAAGATCAGTGGGAGTGCTATTATCTTTTCATACTATACGTGGATGGCATCCTTCTAATTAGGAATGACATTCCTATGTTGACCTCAGTCAAAGTATGGTTGTCAAGAGAGTTTTCTATAAAAGACCTAGGAAAAGCATCCTTCATATTGGAGATTAAGGTCTATAGGGATATACCAAAGAGAATGCTGGGTCTCTCATAGAAGATGTACATAGAATAGGTGTTGAAGAGATTCAGCATAAAAAACTCTAATAGGAAACTAGTGTCCTTCTGACATGGCATTCATCTCTCTGAAAAGATGTACCCTAATACATCTGAGGAGATTGAATGCATGAGTAAGATCCCTTATGCTTCAGCAATAGGGATCCTCATGTACGTCATGTTATATACACAATCTAATATCGCTCGTGTTGTGAGTGTTACAAGTAGGTATCAGTTGAATCCTGGCGAGAAGCACTAGACTTCTTTTAAATATATCCTTAAGTATTTGAGAAGGACTAAGGATATGTTTTTAGTCTTTGGTAATGGAGAACTCCAAGTTCAAGGGTATATAGACTTAGACTTTATGTCTGAAATAGATGATCGAATGTCGACATCTGGTAGTCTATTTGTGTGCAATGCTGGTGCTGTAAGTTGGAAGAGTTTCGAGTAGACCATGATAGCAGACTCCATCATAGAAGTAAAATATATCACTACATCAAAAGTTGTGAAGGAGGTATTCTAGTTTAAAAAATTTATCGTAGAGCCCATCGAATGTCGTACCTCTATACTGTGACAATAATGGCTCCATAGCTCTAGCTAAGGAGCTGAGGTCTCACCAAAAATTCAAGCACATCGAGCGGCGATATCACCTCATCCATGATTACTTCGAGAAGAAAACTGATCAGGGGCTGGGGTAAAATTTAATTACTAGAAGTTATTTAGAGAAATAATTAGTTATGAACCTATCCTTAGATGCACATGGGTTGGCCAACCAAAGTTGGGCTCATATGCAGTCTATGTGAATTCTAGTACCCACTAAGGAATTATGATAATTTCTTGAATTAGAGGTAGAGGCTATCAATTCGAATGAAATAGTGGGAGAACCTTTTGATCAAAAGTCCAAATCTTTAGGTTTAGTAAATCAATTACTAATTAGGTTATGATTTTTCTTTGTGCAGATATGGCCACTTTTCTATCACTCCAATCATTGTTAGACAATGATAAGTTGGTGGGATCCAACTTCGGTAGCTGGTATCGAAAATTAAAGATTGTCCTAGAGCATGAATGCATCCTACATGTGATAATGGATGATGCACTTGAGGATCCAGCTGCAAATGCATGTGAAAATGTCAAAGACACTTATCAGAAGTGGCTCAATGACCAAACCATGGTGCACTGCATTATGCTGGCTGCGATGAGCGATGAGTTCAGTCGTAGATTTGAAAAGGCTTAGCCAAAGGACATGCTTCAAGTGTTGGAGGATTCCTTTGGCACACCTAATGACATGGAGAGGCACAAGACTAGTTGTGCCATCTTCAATGCCAGAATACAGGATGGTCTCTGTCACTGATCATGTACTATACATGATCGAGCTGATAGAGCGCTTGAGCAAACTCGGCTTTTCCTTGCACAAATAGCTTAGGAAAGATGCAATACTGAACTCGCTGCCCAAGTCTTATCTCCCATTTCTTACACATTATAGAATATCAAAGCCTGAAGTTGACTACTATAGGTTACTAGGATTATTTCAGAACTTTGAGAAGGACCAGCTCCACAAGGAGTCGGTGAACTTAATGGGAGGTTCATCTTCTCATTCTCGGTCCTTTGGAAAAGAAAAGAAGAACAAGAAGAAGAAAGTTAAGAAGATGCAAGTTCAGGCTAGGACATCTATGCAGGGCCAGATCAAGAAAATCAAGTCTGATAAGAGTCAAGCTGAATACTTCTTTTGTAAGAAACGGTGGCACTAGAAGAGAAACTATCCTTAGTACATTACCTCCCTAGATCCGAACAGGCAAAGGAAGAAGCAAGCTATTGCTGGACAAGGTATTTATATGATAACTTCTTGCAATTTCTCTATTTGTGATATTACTGACCGGATATTGGATACCAAAAGTTTTTATCATATTTGTAATTTATTGTAGGGGTTGCAGGTCAGTAGAAGATTTGATAAGCATCATAAATTCATCAATAAAAGTATTAATTTATTAATTAATTTATATTAATTTTTAAAAATTATTAATCAATTTATATATAATTTTTAAAAAATTCATATTTTTATTAATTAAAAAATTAATTAAAAAATAATAAAAAATAATAAAAATTAAAAAATAAAATTTTATTATCAATAGAAAGATCTCATTTTTTTTATCACAATGAAATAAATTTTAAGTAAAACAGAGCTAAAATAGAAAAGATATGAATTTTTAAAAATATAAAATAAATAAAAATTAAATAAAAAAGAAAATGGCTCAGCCGGCTCTGCAAGCCGAGCCATCAAGCCAAGCCAAGCCATCAAAGCCGACTCAGCCATTAAAGCCATCAGCCGGTCCACGATCCAGGCGTGGACCGCCAGCTCAGCAAAATCCGGCGAATCAGAGCTTGCCACGTGGTGGACCTAGACCCCTAAAGGGTCTACAGAAATTTATCGTGGCTCACAAGGGTAATTTAGTCTTTTTTGCTCAGCAACAGAGGCGCTGATTGGTTGCGGCGTGCGGTGCGGTCGGTCCACACGGTCCATGGAAACAGTGATTGCGCGATCGGATGGATGTGGTTGTTTGCGGTCAGGATCGGATGGTTGTGGTTGCTTCCAGATTTGATCCAGCTGCAGCCATCACGCGGATCACCATCGGATGGCAGCGCTCGATCCAGGCGATGATCCGACGGTCCAGAAAGCTTCCGACGGCGATCAAACTCTCAGGCGCATGATTTGCGGCCAGATTTCCTCCATCAAATGCGATCCAACGGCCAGAATTTAATCCAACCCGATCTGAGCTGATCTGCATCCGATTTTGATGATTTTTGGACCGTTGGATTCCTATTGAATGGCTGAATTTTATTAGATTTATCAGAGATGTATCAGAGCTATTTTAATTTAAATTTTATTCAGATTTTGATGATTACAAAGGCCATTAGTCCCACATTGCCTAGAAGCAAACTTTCCAGCCCTCCTAGCTCTATAAAAAGAACCCCAGGCCTCCAAAAATCAATATCTCTGATCAAGGTGAAGCTTTGGTATAGGGCGAAGCTAGGCTATGGGTTAAAGACTGCTTCAAAGCAATGGATACTGAGAAGAAGAGCTGAGCTTCTACACCATCTTTCTGCCAATGCCGATCCAAGATCAAAGATCAGACTATTTTATTTTATTATCTTTTCTTTTTAAATTTTATGTATTTAAATTCTGAAATTTTAGTTAATAAAAATTTTATTTTTATATTTTAATTTCTTTTTTTTTATTTTTATTGTAATTTAATTTCTGCACTTTAAATTATTGCTTTGCAAGTAGATGCTAAGATCTAACTAGTAGATCTTAGTACCAAGTTTAAATTCCTACACCTTTTAATTTTTGCTTTTTATTTTTCGACTTCACTTTTGATCCCAAAACTCTTCTTTTTTTTCTTTTTCTTTTAAAAATCAAAGATTTTAAATCTAAAAACACTACCTTCCCTGTGGATTCGACCCGACTCATTGCTATCTACGCATTTTTAATTATTTTAAGAAGTCAGATTAAACTGATAAATACGATGTCTTAATGACAACATCGTGTTCCTATCATGTTTTTGGCACCGTTGTCGGGGAAGGAATAGATGCTATTTTTTCTTTGATTTCTTTGATTTTTTTTATAAATTAATTATTTTTTTAATATTGCTTACTAATTTTTTTTATTTATTTTGTAGAAAAAAAAAGAGAAAACGAAGAAAGCATCAAATTTTGGTGAGATCAATCCTAACCCTAGTCCTCTTTCCTTTTTATTTATTTATTTATTTATTTTACTTTTAAATTAATTTAAAAAAATATTCATTTAAACCTAATTAAAAGCCTCATGATAAGATTAGAAACCCTAACTGCTTAGAGCATGCATCATATTAGTTTTATTTTTATCTTTATTTTTATTTTTATTTTTTTTGGTGATTGCTGGAGGCAAGGTAAGCCTTTCAGAATATAATTAGTTACATGCATCTAGTTTAAATTGCATAGAACCCTTTGATTGAATTTTTTTTGCATATCATATTAAATCAAATTAAGGGCAATACCCAATTAAATAAGATAAGGTGGGGATTTGATCACCCTTCCTTAGCCCACAAACAACCAACCAAGCATCCTGCATTGACCTAAGCCTTTAAATTAAAATCAATTAGACATCAACCCTAGGAACTCGAGCTCAATAGGACAAGGAATCCTAAGAGTTGAACCGGGTTAGGATAAGTCAATTTGACTGGTGTCTAGGAAAGTGGTTCAGGGACGACTGGGCCCGAAGGAAGGTGGTTTCTAATTGGTTCCATTCGCTTACCTGGCCAAGCATAATTGGTGTCTAAGGCAAGCAACGGGGGGACTCCCACCGACCTTACACTTACCTGGCTAGTTGATTGGCTAATCCTACACTTGGAGGGCTTGAAGGTGACCTTGGCAGTTAGGAGCTGTCTAGATCTAGGATAACCCTTAGTCAGGATTGATTGACCAACTTGATTGCTAACCAACATCAAACCTAATTAAACCTAATTCTTCTCTTTCTTCTAAGTTCTAGGACTCCTTAGGACCTCTTCTTTAGAACTCTTCTTTCTTTCTTCTCCTTACTCCTCTAAAAAAATAAAATAAAATAAAAATTAAACTAACTAAAAAAATATTAAAAATAATAATTAAATTAAATTAAATTAAAATTAATAAATAAAATAATTAAAAAAATAATTTTTAATATAATAAAATAATAATAATAATAATAAAAAATATTCTAAAAAAAAAATTTTTTGAACCATACATTAGGGTTACACTAATACATGCATGGTAGGAAATCGCTTTTTCTGATTTAGTTGAACTTAATTGAATGGTTGATTCACATTAAACATAATAATCAAATGGCTAATATGAATCTAATAGTCCAAAAATTAGATAAAGTTGACCTTCTTGCTCAGAAAATAGATCAACTCCTAACCCTAGGTCAACAATCTCCTGCACAATTCACATCATCTTCTAATTATCAGGAGAATTATTCAATCTGTGCTAGTCCAACCCATCATGTAAGTGAATGTCCTATGACTGCACAGTTTTCATATTTTATCCAAGAACAAGTTCAAGCTACTCAAGGATACTCCAAATTGATTAATGATCCATTTTCAAATTCATATAATTCAGATTGGAGTAACTTTAATTTTTCTTGGACATCCCAACAGACTCAGGCTCAGACCCAAATTTTCACTTGAGCAAAATTATCAAAATTATGCCTATAATAATGGTCAGCCTAGTCAGTTTAACCAGCCATCATATTATAATCAGCCTTCATACCCACCTCCTCAACAGACCAATCTAGCTGATGATAGATTTAACCAACTTCAACAATTAATTCTAACTCAACAGCAATCTATCGCCAGACTAGAAGCTCAAATAGGATAATTAGTTGAGTCTAACATGAGGAGAGAACTAGATCAACTACCGAACCTACCAATTTCAAACAACCCACCTAATGACCACCAACCACCTGGATTACCAAGTTATCAATTCTAATGTTTCATCTAAGAATCTCCAATTTGAGAATACCAAAGTAATTCCTGAACTTAAAAGCTATAGGATTCTTATGGACCCATACCAAGACCAGGTGAGAGAGGCTAGTACTGATGCTAGCCAAAATAAAAATTTAGAGGAACTGGTTAGTACTGAGACTAACCACATAGAAGAACCCAAGCCAGGAATTAGTACTGATGCTAGTTCCAGTTTAAATGAGATAGAAATAAGGGAAAAAGAGAATAGATGATTTACCCGAGACTTATAAACCTAATGTCCTATTTCCCTTCAACCCTAGAAGCTGGTTCTTCTTATAAAAATCAAGAGGCATGTAATGAAATGTCAATGGAGTTGTTTAAGCAAGATCACATTAATTTACCTCCAGAATTAAAACCGCCTTTAGTCACCATTCCAGCACCCATTGAATCAAACTTAACTCCTAATACAAAAACTCCATTCATGAGCATTTTAGAAGAACAAATAGGAGTAATTCTTAATAAACATGGGTCTGAGAATGGAATCATAAATTATATCCCTAAAATTAACAAATGAATTATATCAATAATGGGATTAATAAATCAACTTTCTGAGATTGGCAATCCAAAACCATTGGAATTTGTCAATCCAATATTCGACACAGGATAGTGAGCTGCATTGTGTCTGGCTGAAGACGGTAAACTTAGCGCTTGTTGGGAGGCAACCCAATATTTAGTTTTTATCTAATTTATCTTTTTAGTTTATTTTTTTTTAGGATAATTTGAATAAGTTGGAGGAAGAGCTCAAATTTTCAAAGGCATGTGCTGGACCAAAAATAAAAATATACTGAGTTAGGTGTATTCTTTCATGTTCTTTATTACATCCTTTATTTTTTCTTCTCCATTGAGGACAATGTCGATTAAGTTGGGGGGAGAGAAAAAAAAAAATTTTAAAATTTTAAGTCCTCGAAAAAAGTTAGTATTTAGTATTTAGATACCTGATTATGCTTAAGAATCGAATTAAACTAAGCATTTTTAAAAGAAAATTGATGCACAGATTCAGAGAATCTATGAGATATTGAGGAATCAAGTATTAAGAAAATTCAATAAAGAGTTAAGTCCTAGAACATAAAAAGTTTTTCTTGGAGCATTTCTAATTATTTCTACTAGCATCAAAGAAAAGTCTACTTTTTATAGGCTTGTGTAGGGTAACTATACGTTTCTTCATATAAAAATTTATTTTAATAAAATAGTTTTCCAAGTACTTCTCACTGAGTAACCGGGCCTCTTTGCCTAAGCAAGCATTGAGTTTCGCGTCAAAAGGTGGGAAGGGCAAAGAAGCTCGTTGTAAAGCTAGTCTTAACTCGTAGCCTATTTGATTCGAGCTAGTAAGCCCGAGGGGTATTCTATACCTAGTGCCCTAAAGCCAACTGGTTTGGGAGTCATTGGCCCAAGACTCGCTACATGGATCAAATAGAAAGCTTAAGGAGTTAAGACACTCAATAGTGGTACAACGTTAAAAAAAAAAAAAAAAAAAAAAATATTGGTTTCCCACCAAGTAACCGGGTCCCGTTGCCTAAGTAAGCAATGATATTCGCATCAAAAAGTGGGCAATGTGAAAATAAAAATTAATAAATGAAGGATGGAAGTAGCAATACACCTGCCTATATGAAATTAGACAAATCAGAGATAAAGGTAGGATAATTTAGAAAAAGTTCTGAAAAATTTAATGTTCTTTACTTAATTTTTCTATTGATAAGTATTAATACCCCAATGATATATCTCATTTAAGCTCTACTGAATATCAATGGCTATTTTGAAAATTGCTTAGGTAAAATTCGAAACTCTAAAGTTAAAAGGTATTTAAAACTAAATTCTTTCTTTACTCGAGGACGAGCAAAGCTTAAGTTGGGGGGTGTGATAAGCATCATAAATTCACCAATAAAAGTATTAATTTATTAATTAATTTATATTAATTTTTAAGAATTATTAATCAATTTATATATAATTTTTAAAAAATTCATATTTTTATTAATTAAAAAATTAATTAAAAAATAATAAAAAATAATAAAAATTAAAAAATAAAATTTTATTATCAATAGAAAGAGCTCATTTTTTTGATCACAACGAAATAAATTTTAAGTAAAACGGAGCTAAAATGGAAAAGATATGAATTTTTAAAAATATAAAATAAATAAAAATTAAATAAAAAAGAAAACGGCTCAGCCGGCTCCGCAAGCCGAGCCACCAAGCCAAGCCAAGCCATCAAAGCCGACTCAGCCATTGAAGCCATCAGCCGGTCCACGATCCAGGCGTGGACCGCCAGCTCAGCAAAATTCGGCGAATCAGAGCTTGCCACGTGGTGGACCTAGACCCCTAAAGGGTCTACAGAAATTTATCGTGGCTCACAAGGGTAATTTAGTCTTTTCGCTCAGCAACAGAGGTGCTGATTGGTTGTGGTGTGCGGTGCGGCCGATCCACGCGGTCCATGGAAACAGTGATTGCGCGATCGGACGGATGTGGTTGTTTGCGGTCAGGATCGGACGGCTGTGGTTGCTTCCGAATTTGATCCAGCTGCAGCCATCATGCGGATCACCATCGAACGACAGCGCTCAATCCAGGAAACGATCCAACGGTCCAGAAAGCTCCCAACGGCGATCAAACTCTCAGGCGCATGATTTGCGGTCAGATTTTCTCCCTCAAACGTGATCCAACAGCCAGAATTTAATCCGACCCAATCTGAGCTGATCTGCATCCGATTTTGATGATTTTTGGACCGTTGGATTTCTATTAAATGGATGGATTTTATCAGATTTATTAGAGACATATCAGAGCTATTTTAATTCAAATTTTATTCAGATTTTGATGACTACAAAGGCCATTAGTCCCACATTGCCTAGAAGCAAACTTTTCAGCCCTCCTAGCTCTATAAAAAGGACCCCAGGCCTCCGAAAATCGATATCTTCGATCAAGGTGAAGCTTTGGTATAGGGCGAAGCTAGGCTATGGGTTAAAGGCTGCTTCGAAGCAACAGATGCCGAGAAGAAGAGCCGAGCTTCTACACTATCTTTCTGCCAATGCCGATCCAAGATCAGAGATCAAGCTATTTTATTTTATTATCTTTTCTTTTTAAATTTTATGTATTTAAATTTTGAAATTTTAGTTAATAAAAATTTTATTTTTGCATTTTAATTTCTTGCTTTTTATTTTTATTGTAATTTAATTTCTGCACTTTAAATTATTGCTTTGCAAGTAGATGCTAAGATCTAACTAGTAGATCTTAGTACCAAGTTTAAATTCCTGCACCTTTTAATTTTTGCTTTTTATTTTCTGACTTCACTTTTGATCCCAAAACTCTTCTTTTTTTTCTTTTTCTTTTACAAATCAAAGATTTCAAATCTAAAAATACTACCTTCCCTGTGGATTCGATCCGACTCATTGCTATCTACATATTTTTAATTATTTTAAGAAGTCGGATTAAACTGATAAACACGATGTCTTAACGACAACATCGCATTCCTATCAAGATTCAAGCAAGATGAAAGTGAAGGGAAATCCTGATTTTTTGGATCAGGTTCGTTCAAATCTGATTGGATCGAGAGACATATTTCAAAAATTTTCTCTCAGATCTAGATCAGATCTGACACCTTTTTAGATCTAATTTATAATCTGATAATTAAAAAAATAAAACTAAATTAATTCTAAATTAATTTTACCTTGATCCTAGGTAATCTGATTATCCATTGATGATCCTACGGAAGCTCTGAGGTTCTGGATCTAGCCATGCAAGCGTCTGGCCTCTACCGATATCCACTTAGACTGGATCTAGAGATCTTCTTCTTCTCTTTTTTTTCTTCAAAAATTAGATCTGAATTTGATTTAGAGGATCTTCAAAACTTCTTCTAAAGATCGTCCATCATCTCTGCAGCAGTGCTGCCTTCTTCCTTTTTCGTTAGCCTTTCTTGCTTGACTCGCACTAATCAGAAGAATCCAACTTTCTTGGACATGGAGAGGCGGGAGAGGGCTAGATGGTGGTGTGGAGAAGGGAGAGGGACAGCCTTGGGGCATGGGCTAAGATGAACTCTATTGAAAGTGGGCATAGATAGGGTCTATTTATAGACTCTGCTGCGCCATGCAGTGCTACATCACCCTGGCCAATCATGTTGCTTCGTGCAATCAGATCTAAATCTGATTTATGGGATGGCATCACCTGATCCAATTAGATGAGAGACCCATAGGTTCATTCTTAGATGGTGCCTAAGATTGGTCAAAGCAGATACCCATGGGCCACCTAAGTAGAAACCAAGAAGCAACCTAGAGTCCCATCCGTATGGGACTCCAGCATCCCTATCCATAGGCGCACGCCATCCTAGGCATGCACCCCCTTCTTTCTAATTTCTAGAGAGGGGACAATCCCCTATATGCTCTCCAATAAGTGCATGACACTTGGGTAGATGTCTAAGGGTCGAAGGTCAATGTTTGACCAAGTCAAAGTACAAGAATTAGCAGGTGATGAAAAATGGTAGGTGTTGTCTCAAATTTATCTCATAAATTAAGACAACCCTTTTCTAACCTAGACAAGCTCCAGTCAGACCAAGTAAAGGTACTTGAGTGAGTACAAACTCATTTGGCTCAGTCGAGATAACTTTTAGGATAGAAAAAGAA
>QRFJ01003854.1:18698-50952 GCA_006176705.1 Cocos nucifera
ATGGTAATGGGATATGTCATGATCTCCATCATTGACATCATCGAAACTTCTTTCGATGGATTAGAACTCTTCTGATTTAGACAACTTAGAATAATCGATCTTCTAAATCATTCTAATTGCTCCTAAAATCTATCAGTGACACCTAGCAGCATATGGTAGAAACCCATCAAAACTAAAAACGAACCTCTCAGTGCAGCTACTTGTGTGATTAAGTTATTCTATCTTGAGCTCCGATCAGATTAGGGTTAAGGTGAACTCGTCAAACCCTAATTTCTATTATACGATTTAATCATTCAATTCAAGTTCGATGTGAAAACCTTAATAGAAACTCTTTCTATTATTTTATACTCTCTGCCATGGCCATGGGCTTATGGACTTGATTCTTATGATCATCATAGGACTACTCCTCATCCATCAAGGTAGATAGATTACATCTTGGTGCAATCCAATTTCTACAATGAACATGCTATAACCAACATACACCTCAGGATTTTGAATGGCTAGGAGATTGAGTCATAGTGTAGTCAAACTATAACACCCTCAAGGTGAACTGTCGATGCACCTCAGGTCAAAGAACCAGACACACCACTGCAGCATCGAGTTAGTCATCGACGAGAAGGTAGACTTTCTTATGACTACTTGAGGTGGTCATGCACAGTGCCCTCATTCTCTAATGAGTACCTATACTCTCGCTCCAATGTCTCTACACTATAAACTTAAGACTCATCTACTACAAAGAAGCGATTGTACACTAACCTTCCGGATCAATCATCATCCTCATGATGATCCTATGGTCAGAAGCATTTTATGAGTTGATAAATAAAAATTCATGTCTTAAATTTTTAACTCTTGAAAATATGAATTATCATTATCATTAACTCAAGGGATGTATCACAGACACCAAATATACTTATGTGATAGAAAATAACTCATTTTATTATTTATAGTCAAAATTATAGTTTTGCCCTTAGAAGTGTATTATAATTGTCAGCCAATTCTGGCTTCTAGGGCATACATATCTAATAGAAAGATTCCTGAACATTGAAGATGGAAGATCAATTTCAGTTCTAGCTTTAGAAATTTTGAAACTTGTATTTGAATCTCATACTATTGTTCTTAGTGATTATCATTTCTATCCTAGTTTCTTTTTAAATATCATTTCTATAGACCTTTTGGCCATGAATAATTATGAAATTTCAATAAAGAAATGAGTTTATAATGTCATTGTGAATGGTGTTACTACTTTCTATGGATAATTGAATAATGGTGTATATATATTATCACACTATGTTAATGTAGTCTATTCAACTGGCAAACATCCTAGACTAGATAATGTGATAGATACTACTTATGGCACTGTAGGCTAGGTCATATAAATAAGAACATGATAAGTAGATTGGATCAAGAGGATATCCTCAAACTTAGTGATTGTGAATCACTTTCAACCTGTGAATCCTATCTTTTTGGTAAAATGATCAAGTCATCTTTTACTGAAAAAGATGAGAGAGCCACTGAGCTCTTAGGTCTAATATATACTGATGTATGTGGATCAATTAGCATAAGTGCTAGAGATGGATATGTCTACTTCATCACTTTCATAGATGATCTATCCAAATATGGATATGTCTATCTGATGAAACATAAGTTGGATTCTTTTGAAATGTTCAAATAATTTTGAAGTGAAGTAGAAAAATAAACTAAAAGGAGTATTAAAACTCTTCGATCTGACAGAAGAGGAAAATATCTTTTCGATGAGTTTCTCACATATCTAGGAGAAAATGGAATTCTCTCCCAATGGACTCCTCCAGAAATACTATAGCATAATGGTGTATCTAAAAAGAGAAATCGGACACTGTTAGACATGGTCGGATCCGTGATGAATTTTTCTAGCTTATCAATATCCCTCTGGGGATATGCACTCGAATCGACTTGCTATCTTTTAAATAGGATTCCAAGTAAATCTATGGTTAAAACTCCATATGAGATATGAATAGGACATAAGCCAGTACTTTCACACCTCAGGGTCTAGGGGTGCCTGGCTTATGTTAAATGGTTAATTACAAATAAACTTGGACATAGGTTTGATAAGTGCGCATTTATAAGATACTCAAAAGAGACCAAAGGATACTATTTCTACCATGCTGATGAAGAAAAGGTGTTCGTCAGTCTTAGAGCAACCTTTTTGAAAAAGGAGTTCCTTAGTGAAAGAACTGTTGCCTCTAAGGTTAAACTTGATGAAGTTCAACAGGTAGAAAGTCCGACACAGAATATTGAACTTGAATCAAATTTGATCAGATCAGATCCAAAGCCTAGTGAACCTACACCATTAAGGTGATCCAATAGGGTACTGCACCATCCGGACAGATACTATGGATTCTTGATCCAAGATGGTGATCCGATCAAACTCGATGAGAATGATGAGGACTCGATCACTTACATGGATGCTATGCAGAGATCTAACTCTAAAAAATGGCTAGAAGTCATGAGATTCGAAGTGGATTCCATGAAGGTCAATGATGTATGGACATTAGTTGACCCACCTGAAGGGGTTAAATCCATTGAGTGTAAATGGGTATTCAAAAGGAAAAGAGGTGCAGACAAAAAGATGGAGACCTATAAAGCCCGTCTGGTTGCCAATGGGTATCATCAATGTTATGGTATTGACTATGACAAGACATTCTCTCCAGTGATAATGCTCAAATCAATTCAGATAATGCTTGCAATAGCTGCCCACCTGGACTATGAGATCTAGCGGTTGGATGTGAAGACAGCTTTTCTAAATGAAGAGCTGACTGAAGAGGTGTATATGATTCAACCTGAGGGGTTCACATCCATAGATGAGTCCAAGGTGTGCAGGCTTTAGAGATCCATTTATGGATTGAAGCAAACATCTTGGAGTTGGAACATGCATTTTGATAAAGTGATCAAAACGTATGGCTTTATTAAGAATGAAGAAGAACCCAGCATTTACAAATGGATAAATGGTCCAGTAGTGGTATTTTTTATTTTGTATGTGGATGACATTCTCTTAATTGAAAATGACATCCCCATACTATAGAAAATAAAAATCTGGTTGTCATCACAGTTCTCCATGAAGGACTTGGGTGAAGCATCCTACATCCTAGGGATGATGATCTATAGGGATAGATCTAAAAGGATACTTGATATATCTCAGTCCACATACATAGAAACTATATTGAAGAGGTTCAGCATGAAGAATTTCAAAAAGGACTATCTTCCGATAGGTCAAGAAATTCCACTCTGTAAGAAGGATTGTCCGACAACTCCTAAAGAGAGAGAGCATATGAGTAGAATTTCATATGCTTCGATTGTGGGGTATATCATATATGCAATGACATGTACGAGACCAAACATGGCATACTCATTAGGAGTAGTGAGTAGATATCAGTCTGACCTTGAAGAAAATCACTGAAAGATGGTTAAAACCATCCTTAAGTATTTGAGAAATACTAAGGATCAATGGTTGGTTTATGGTGAGTTAGATCTGAAACTGGTGGAGTTTATAGACTCCAGCTTTCAATCTGACCATGATAATAATAGAAACGTATCGAGATATATCTTTACTCTAAATGATGGAGCTATCTACTAAAAAAGTTTCAAGCATCATACAGTGGCAGACTCTATTTACGAAATAGAGTACATGGCAGCATCAAATGCAGCAAAGAAAGCTATGTGGCTGAGGAAGTTCATCATCAAGTTTGGAGTAGCATCCTCCATTGATGGTCCAGTCCTGCTCTACTACGACAGCACTAGCACCATAGCTTAAGCAAAGAATTCAAAGGCACACCAGTGGACAAAGCACATTCTACATCGCTTCCATCTAGTCCGTGAGATTGTGGATCGTGGTGACGTCGACCTTCAAAAGATCGACGAAAAAGAGAACCTAGCCAACCCTTTAACTAAAGCCCTGGCAATCAAGGAGTTCGACAACCATAAGTCAGTGATGGATATTTGATACTATGTCGAGTGCCTTTAGGATAAGTGGAAGTTGTTGAAAATTGTGTCCCAAAAGTCAATCATTAGCCTATTAACGATTGAGCTACTTTATATATGTAATTGATCATTGATAAATAAAATACTTTGGCATATTTTTCATCACAAGTCTTCATCTTCTAACGAACTCCATTTTTGTGATGAAGTCCTTAGGACTATTTAGTTTTGATAAAGAGAGGATTTATCAGTTAGTCTTTAAATCAGTTCATAACCAAATGATAGGTTGTTCAATAGGATGATAACGTCTATCGAGCATAGATCACTGTATGCCATATAGGTTGGTTGTCCTTTTAATCAAGAAGTATGGAGATACTGATATGGCATATAGATGAGATGTATGGGTACATCATCATTAAACATGACCAACTCCAGAGCATTCTGCTATCAAGGATGTCTCTTATGGGATATAGGTACAAGTATCCTTTAGACCTGAGATCACCTCAGTGACTTACAAGCAATTCACTGTATTTTGGTACCAGACTAACTAAATTTTTAATTTAATAATGAAAGACTTCTGGGCACAGTCAAGTACTTATGAAGTTGGTGTGTAATTAAGATGGAATTGACCACTCCAAGAGTTAGAGAAGAATATATCACTGTATTTCAGTATAGCAAAACCTTGGCCAGGATAATCCATCAAATGAATTTGATATTTTGAAATATAATGTGGACAATCTGATCAGAGTTGACAGTTGAACTTTGAGGTATCCTATGAGCATTTTGGTCAAGGGGATGAATTATATGGAAACTATATCCGCATGGGCTCTAAGGATGGT
This sequence comes from Cocos nucifera, assembly GCA_006176705.1. Classification (NCBI taxonomy): domain Eukaryota; kingdom Viridiplantae; phylum Streptophyta; class Magnoliopsida; order Arecales; family Arecaceae; genus Cocos; species Cocos nucifera. Next base: position 23,489 of record QRFJ01003854.1, read on the forward strand.
GTTCTACACATTCGACCTATCCAATCGTCGGGTATCATTGCTAGATGATCATATTAATTGGTATCAAAATTTATTCCTATACTACTGACTTAGATTCGGACCTATGAGGTCACATACATTAGAGCTCATGATCTGATCGGATGGTTGATCAATGATTGAGAATCGTTCTAGGGTTAAACAATCAATATGATTGATGTTTAACCTTGTACAAGTATTGTAGGAGAATTGATTAGCAATTTGATTGCTAATTGACTTAATTTGATTAAGCCAAAGAACTAAGATTAAGTTTAATTAACTATAATTTAATTAGATTTTATTTGAGCTTGATTGGATCAAGTCCAATTGACTTATTGGATAAGTCAAGTGCAAGAAAAAAACTTAGTCCTAGTCTATCTAGGACTTTGGTCAACCCAATTTTTTAATTTGATTAAAAATTAAATTAAAATTAAATTAAATTAAATTAAATTAAATTAAACCATTAATTGGGTTAGAATTTAATTTAATTTGGTTGAGTTGCTTTTGATTTTATTTGGTTTAAAAAATTATTTTGACCAAGTCATAGATAGAATCCTAGTAAGACTAGGATTCCTCCTTGCGCCACCTTAGTCCCAATGCCCCCATGCCTATTTTTTTGGTATTTCTCATATAAAATCCTTTTCTTCTTGATCTTCACATATGCCCTCTCTCTCTCTCTCTCTTTCTCATATGGTAATTGGGTAGAAGATCAAGTCAAAGAAGGAGTTTGTTTTGATATTGGATTCTATGAGATAGAATCCTAACAAATCCAAACTCTTTCCAAAAGGTGCCACCCCCTCTCCCAATTAATTTCTCTTTTATTCTAGATCAGAAATATCTTTCCTTGTACACCTTTCCTTGCTAGTACATGCCAAAAAAAAATTATGGAGGGGGCACCCAAGAGTTGGGCACCCCTTGACTTGTCCCGTTTAACCTTTCCTTGTCTAGTATTTGACCTAGACAAGGACTCTTCTTTTTTTATATATTTTGAATGAATTTTGGCTTGAAATTTTCATGGGTTATAGACCTTTGAGAGAGACTTGAGGTATGTGAAAATCAGGAAGAGAAAATCTTTGGGCATTGAGATTCAATAGACACAAAACTAGGTGTCTACGTGAGAGTAAAGAGAAGAAGAAGAGGGTCTTTTTCTAGGGTTGCTATGTTCATCTCTTTTATTCCTTCTTCCTTGGTTTTTCTAAGAGTGTCTCACATCTAAAACCTCTTCTCCTCCTTCTCCTCTTTAGAAGAGTTCAATCTAGAAGAAAAGAGGTATCTGATCATCCATCGAAGAAAGATCAGCGTAGTACTAGCATACTGTGCTGATTTCCAGCATCTGCATTTTTTATTATGATCGTGGGCTCATGTGGACAACTTCTAGAGGTCGAACATGTGTACGGCTTGCAACTTCATCCTCAAGCCTGGATCAGTGAGTTAGAATGTCTAACTCGCTCAGATAATAGATCTGATCTATTGATTTTTTTATATATATATGTATGAGATGTAGTATAGATCTAGGTTGATGTGATCAATCTTTTCTTCTTATTTATTTTTTATTTTAGATTTAAATACCATGCAATAATCATATAATATGGTCATAATATGGTCTTAGATCTAGGGATTATATAATATTTAGAATTAATTAGATTAATTTTGAATCTCCCACTGCTGATCTAGAAAAGTTTCAAGATCTAGCCCTGAAATCCTAGATCTGATTCTTTCAATATCAAGTCACTAAAAGACTATTTAAGGCTCAAATGCATGATGGGCAGTCAGTCCAAGATCATTTTCTGATAATGATCAAGGACTTGAAGAGCTTGAGAAGCTTAGGGTCAAGTTAGATCAGGATTTGCTAACTGACATAATTCTGTAGTCCTTGACTAATGCATATGGGCAGTTCATCATGAACTACCATATGCATAAACTTCAGAATACCTTAGTTAAGCTCATGAATATGCTGGTTACTGCTGAGCTTTTTATGAAAGGTTCTAAAGGCTCAGTACTTACTGTAGAGTAGACTTCTTCCAAGAGAAAGTCTTTTGGAAAGAAAAAGAAATCCATCAAGAAGCAAAAGATGGATGGTGAAAAAAAGAAGAAGGCAAAGCCGAAGAAGAAGACCGCTAATAAAGAAAAATATTTTCATTGCAACACTGATGGCCATTGGAAGCTAAACTGCCCTCTTTACCTGACCAACCTAAAGAACAAGATGGAGGCAAATCCTTCTGGAGGTATGCTTGTTATATAATCTAATCTTATGGTTTTTTCTGCATCTAATTGTGTGCTTGACTCTGATTCTAGTGCTCACTTGTGCACTTCTATGTAGGGTTTTGAGGATAGCAGGAGGCTAAGGGATGGTGAGATGATCCTATATGTCGGAAATGAAACAAGAGTTGCTGCTGTGGCTGTAAAAATCTATCCTCTATGATTACTGTCAGGATTAGACTTAGAACTTAGAGACTATTTTTATATGCCTGTAGTAAGTAGAAATTTAATTTTTATTTCATGTTTAGCACAAGAAGGCTATGTAATTAGTTTTCTTAAGGATCATTGTAATATTTTTTATGAAAAAAATAAAATTGCAAATGATTTTCTTATAAATGGTCTCTATTAGTTATATATTGATGTTTCTATTTTTAATATCGAGCAAAATATGAATGCCATAGGATCAAAGCGATCTAGGGATAGTATAAATGATAGGTATCATTGGCACCATAGGTTAGGTCATATAACTGAAGATAGGGTTAACAAATTAAAAAAATTTGGGCTATTGAGTTCGTTGACTTCCGAGTCATATCCGATTTGTGAATCATGCCTTCATGCCAAAATGACCAAGCTTTCTTTTATGGGACATGGGAAAAGGGCCATAGACCTACTCATCCTAGTACACATAGATACGTGCAACCCATTTGATGTACCAGTTAGGGGCTATTATGTCTACTTCATCATCTTTATCAATAATTTATCTCGATACGGGTATGTGTATTTGATGCGACATAAGTCTGAAGCTTTTGAAAAGCTCAAGAAATTCATACTTGAAGTAGAAAAATAAATAAAAAATCTATTAAGATTTTTTAAGTAGATCGAGGAGGCGGATAGCTTAGTCAAAAATTTCTAGACTATCTTAAGGACAATGGCATAGTCTCTCAATGGTCTCCACCTGAAAAGTCATAACTCAATGATATTTCAGAATAGAGAAACTAGATCCTATTAGATATGGTCTGATCCATGATGAGTTTCATGAACCTTCTTGAGTTTCTTTGGGGATATAGTCTTATGACTGCTATATATTTACTAAATAGGATTCTCTCTAAAATAATTCCTACCATATCGTATGAGATATAGCATAGTAAGAAACCAAGTCTGAGTCATCCTAGAATTTGGAGTTGTCCGGCCCATGTCAAGAGATAACAGGCGGATAAATTAGAGTATAGGTCCTTTAGAGCTTGATTTATTGGATATTCTAAAGAGTTATTAGGATATTATTTCTATCTTCCGAAAGATCATAATATGATTGTGAATCGACTTGCCATCTTTCTTGAAAAATAGTTTATTCTAGATGGTGACATTGAAAGATAGATTATACTCGAGGAAAAAGTCTTCGATAAGAAATGAGCTAAGGAACCTATGAAACCCAATGAGATTGAGCCAGTCCAATCACTATCTCATCCACCTAATAGATCAGAAAGAATTTTCAATCCTCCTGAAAGGTACTTACGTACTATTTCAGAAAATGTAGAGAAAATATTTCTTACAAAAAAAGAGGTTCATGGTGATGATCCCAAAACCTATGACGAGATGATATCAGATATCAACTCCAAGAAATGGTTAGAGGTAATGAAGTTAGAGATTGACTCAATGCGCTCAAACCAAGTCTAGACCTTGGTAGATCCACCTAAAGGGATAGTATCTATTAGGTGTAAATAGATCTTCAAGAGAAAGATAGGTGTCGATGGAAATGTAGAGACATTCAAAGCAAGCCTCATAGCGAAAGAATATAGTCAGTGTGAAGGCATTGACTATCAGGATACTTTTTCGCTAGTAGCCATGATCAAATCCATCTGCACATTGCTTGCTGTTGCAGCCTATTTCAATTATAAAATATGGTAGATGGATGTGAAAATGGTATTCGTAAATAGATATCTTGAGAAAAATATCTATATGGAACAGCCACTGGGTTTCACATCCAGTGATATCAATCACAAGGTCTGCAAGCTATAAAGATCCATATATGGACTTAAGCAAGCATCTCAGAGCTGGAATGCTTGTTTTGATGATATCATCAAATCATTTGGATTCATCAAGAATGAGGAGGAGCCTTATATTTTTAAAAAGATCAGTGGGAGCGCTGTTGTCTTCCCCATACTGTACGTGAATGACATCCTCCTAATTGGGAATGATATTCTCATGTTAACCACAGTCAAAATGTGGTTGTCTAAAGAATTCTCCATGAAAGACCTAGGAGAGGCATCCTTTATTCTAGGAATTAAGGTCTATAGAGATAGACCAAATAGATGCTGGGTCACTCACAGAAGATGTACATAGAGGAGATGCTAAAGAGGTTTAGCATGGAAAACTCCAAGAGGGGATTGGTGCCCTTCAGACATGGTATTCATCTCTCCAAGAAAATGTATCCCAACACACCTGAGGAGATTGAACGCAAGAGCAAGATCCCTTATGCTTCAGCAATAGAGAGCCTCATATATGCCATGCTATATACATGACCTGATATTGCCCATGCTATGAGTGTCACAAGCAGGTATCAGTTGAATCCAGATGAAGAGCACTAGACTTCTGTGAAATGTATCCTTAAGTACTTGAGAAGGACTAAGGATATATTTCTAATCTTCGGTAATGGAGAACTCCAGGTCCAGGAATATACAGACTCAGATTTATATCTGATATAGATGATCAAAAGTTGACATCTAAAAGTCATTTTATTTATAATGGTGGTATTGTCAGCTAAAAAAGTTTCAAGCAGATGGTGATAGCAGATTCCACCATGGAAGCAGAGTACATCGCTGCATCGAAAGCTATAAAGAAGGCATTCTGGTATAAAAAATTCATCACAAAGCTCAAAGTGATACCATCAAATATCGTCCCTATGTACTGTGATAATAATGGGGCTATAGCCCTAGCTAAGGAGCCGAGGTGTGATCAAAAATTCAAGCACATCGAGCGGCGATACCATCTCATCCGCGATTACCTCGAGAAGAAATACATCAAGTAAAGAGAGTCAACACTGTAGATAATGCGGCTGACCCGCTGACAAAGTCATTGAGCCAGCAGAAGATCGAAGCCCACCTTGAGAAGATGGGATTTAGATTTATAGCCAATTGGCTTTAGATCAAGTGGGAGTTTGTTAAATGCATGCCCTAGAAGCCAGATTGGCTGTCATTTGTAATACACTTTTAAGGATAATTTTATAATTTTAACTATAAATTAATAAATAAATTATTTTTCTATCATAGTGTGTATTTAAAAGTATCTGTGATACATTCTTTGAGTTAATGGAAATGATAATTCATATGTTCAAGAGTTAAAAATTTAAGACATGAATTTTCATAATTAACTCATAAAATTCTTTCAACCATAGGATCATCACGAGGATGGTGATTGATCTGGAAGGTTGGTGTACGATTATTTTCTTAGGATAGACGTATCTTAAGTCTATGATGTGGAGACATTAGAGCGAGAGTATAGATACTTGTTAGAGAATGAGGGCACCGAGCATGACCACCATGAGTAGTCATAAGGAAGTCTACCTTCTCATCGATGACTGACTCGATGCTGCAGTGGTGTGTATGGTTCTTTGATCTGAGGTGCATCGATAGTTCATCTTGAGGGTATTATAGTTCGACTACACCATAACTCGGTCTCCTAGTTATTCAGAACTCTGAGGTGTATGTTGGCTATAGCATGTTCATTGTAGGAATTAGATTGCACCAATAAGATGATCTATCTACCTTGGTAGATGAGGAGTAGCCCTATGATAATCATGAGATTGAGTCCTTAAGCCCATGGTCATGGTAGAGTGAAGATGATAGAAAGAGTTTCTATTAGGATTTCATATTGGACTCGAATCGAATGATTAATTCATATGACGGACATTGGGTTTGACGAGTTCACCTTAACCCTAATCCTATTGGGGCTCAAGATCGAAGAACCTAATTACATAGGTAACTGTATCGAGAGATTTACTTTCAATTCTGATGGGTTGCCACTATATACTACTAGGTATCACTGATGGATTTTGGGAGCAACTAGAATAGTTTTGATGATTAATCATTCTAATTATATGAATCAAAAAAATTCTGATCCTTCGAAAGGTATTTCGATGATGTCGATAATGAAGATCGTGACATATCTCATTATCATACAGAATTGAACCTAACTGGATCATACAAATAAGGATTTGGATCTAGATGTCATCAATTAAGCTAACCTAGTTTGATTGATTTGGATTAGATCTAGTCAGGTTCAAGGTAATTGTGCTAGCACACGATTGAGCCTAACTTTTTTCTTCTGAAATCTTTTTGATTCATCGCAACCAAGTCAAATTGGATTCAACTGATTCTTGTATTTTGAATGAGTTTTTATTCATCTGACTGGAATAAATCTAGATCAGATTAATTGTAGAAATTAAATCCATTCATAGTCAAATTGGACTAGGGTCAAAAGTTGACCTTTTTGAGAGAATTGAGGGTCACCTGATCAGATGCTTCTAAAAAAATTTCTAAAAATTATTTTTATTTTATTTTAGGTTTGTGATAGAGCACAAATTATACATTGGGTGTACCAAATTTCATATTTTTTGGAGGTGTCTAGACTAAGTTATGATAGAGTTTGATTTGGATCAAACTCTTGAGGGAAGAGTCCTAGACACAGTGGACTCTTCCTCATGCTGCCACCTTCTAAATTGATTTTTGGCATAAAAATCAGATGGGATGTGGGGATTTTTGTGAAGATCAAGTCCAAGAGTCCCAATGGTAAAAAATATGTGGATTTTGGTCAAAGAGGGACTCTAACTTGGCGCTATACTTTTGTATAAAAACCCATGTACCAAGGCTCTTCACGTAGAAATATTTTTCATACCCAAAGGCTGCCATTCCAGATATCCCACATCTCCTCTATCCTCTCTCTCCCTCTCTTCTACATGCCTAAAAAGTTAGGCACAAATCTGAGAAGAAGATCCAATCAAATTTGTGAAGAGTTCAACATCTATGCGATGATATTCATGAGACAGACATGCTGCCTTCAAAACTTTTTTGAAGGACTTTCAGATCAGATTCAAATATAATCTTTGGAGAAAAAAATTATGAGGAGAAGACGTCTAGATCCTTTCCAAGTGGATATCGATAGAGGCCAAGCATGTGCATGGCTCTTTCTAGAACCTTAAAAAATATCAGGATCATCATAGAATAATTAGATTACCCAAACAAGATATGAAATTAAATTTAATTTAATTTTTATTTTAATTTTTAATATTAGATCACCATGATCAGATCTGAGAACTCTTAGATCTAATTGGATTATTTAGAAATTTTTAAAAAAATGCATCTCAGATCTGCACGATCCTATGGTGGAAATCAGGGTTTTTCCTTTAAGTTTGACAATCTAAACTAATGATTTTTAATTGGGAGCTACTCACACTAATTCGATCTTTAACAAGTTAATGGCACATTCCTTCCACTAATCTCATTTACTTGACCAATATGGTCGATTAGGATTTGATTAGATCGCTTAGTGATTCGAGCTTACGCATGTCACTAGAAATCAGTTTGATTGATTTCAATCAGTAAGACTGAATTAGGTGCCCATGACCTAAATTGATCCTAATCCTAACCTATTGACTTAGTAAAGTCAATGGAAGGATTTGACTTGGTGAAGTCAGTGGAAGAAATTGGTCCGTGTCCTTTCTATCCTTAAATCGCAAGTAAGCTAAATTCTCTAAATTATTAGGTCCTTAAAATGACTAAGTTATGGGGATAATCGAGTCATAGCCTCCCATTAAGGTGAATAGTAATGAGTCCAATTTTCTAGATGGACATTGGACGTGCCTTACACCTGGTGTTCATCTGGATATTGAAATTACTATCCATCATATGATGATTAGGTCACACTCTCCTAATGGTGATCAGCCTAGCCAGAGCTTTCCTCAGACCTGGTTATCATTGGTTTGATACACCAAAGTCAATCATGTTAATGGTTGCACCTAACCAGACCTTTTCAGTAGAGGCCATTGAAGGAAAATCCTAATTTTCTGGACTAGGTTCATTCAGATCTGATCAGATCAAGAGATATATTTCAAAAAAAAAAATTTGATCTAGATCAGATCTGGGATGTTTCAGATCTGATTCTTATTATTTTAATAATTAAAATAAAATTAGATAAATTAAATCAAATTTAATTTACCTTGAACTGGGTAATCCTATTATCCGATGATGATCCTATGAGCAGCAGAAGGTTCTGGATCTAGCCATGCAAATGCCTGGCCTCTATCGGTATCCACTCGGGCTGGATCTAGAGATCCTCTTCTTCTCTATCACATCTCCAAAAATTAGATCTGGATTTGATCTAAAGGATCTTCAAAACTCCTTTTGAAGATCAGCAGTTGTCCTTTGCAGCAGCGCAGCCTTCTAGCTTTCAGTCGCCTTTCTCTCATCTGGATTGCACCAACCAAGGTCCAAAATACTTTTGGATGTGGAGAGGAGAGGGAGAAGGTGGGTTTGGTGTGGAGGAAGAGGGGAAAGAGAGCCTTGGGGCATGGGATTTCAATTCTCCAATTCGATTTGAGTTTGGCGTAGGGTTTTATTTATAAACTGTCTATGATCCAACTCCTCTTCTTCCCAACCAATCACAACTCTTTGTGAAATCAGATCTAAATCTGATTGGTGGGAATAGAGTCCCCTGAATTTTTTCTTAGAGGGTGCCATAAGACCAGTCAAAGTTGGTTCTTAGGAGAACTCTAATTGGAATCCAAAAAGGAGATGGAGTCCCTATCCAATAGGGACTCCTAGGTGCCTCCAACAGGCGTGCGCCCTCCTCCTTGCCAGGTTCTGGCAGGAGGACAAGCCCTGACCAGCTCTCCAATAGGTGCGTGACACGTGGACAGAAGTCAAAGTATCAATGATCAATGTTTGACCAGTCAAAGCTCAAATTTTGACCAAAGTCAAAGGACGAGAAATGGTAGGTAACAAAAAATGGTAGGTAATGTCTTATAAAATAAGACAACCTTTTCTGACTTGGATAAGCTCCAATCAGACAAAGTGAAAGCCTCTGATCGAGCACAAACTCCTTTGGCTCAGTCAGAACAACTATTTATGATAGTAAAAGAAGAACGTTAGGTTCAATCAAGTGCTAGCACAATTTTCTTGAACCTAATTAAATCTCATTCAGATCAATTGAACTGGATCAGTTCAATTGATGATCACCAGATTCAAACCCTTGTTTGTGGGATCCAGTTAGGTTCAGTTTTGTATGGTAATGGGATATGTCATGATCTCTATCATCAACATCATCGAAACTCCTTTCGATGGATCAGAACTCTTCTAATTCGAACAGCTAGAATGATCGATCATCTAAATCATTCTAATTGCTCCCAAAATCCACCAGAGACATCTAGCAGTATATGTTGGCAACCCATCAGAGCTGAATGCGAACCTCTTGGTGCAGCTATCTGTGTGATTAAGTTCTTCTATCTTGAGCCCCGATCAGATTAGGGTTAAGGTGAACTCGTCAAATCCTAGTCTCTATCATATGATGTAATCATTCGATTCAAGTCCAATGTAAAAACCTGAATAGAAACTATTTCTATTATTTCACTTTACCATGGCCATGGACTTTTGGACTTGATTCTCATGATCATCAAAGGGCTGCTCCTCTACTACCGAGGTAGATAGATTCCATCTTGATGCTACCCAGTTCCTACAATGAACATGCTATAGCCAACATACACCTCAGGATTTCGAATGGCTAGGAGACCGAGCAATGGTGTAGTCAAACTATAATACCCTCAAGGTGAATTGCCGATGCATCTCAGGTCAAAGAACCAGACACACTACTGCAGCATCGAGTCAGTCATTGACGAGAAGGTAGACTCCCTAATGACTACTCATGCTCAGTTCCCTCATTCTCTAACGAGTACCTATACTCTCACTCCGGTGTCTCCACACCGTGGATTTAAGACTCATCTACTAAAGAGAAGCGATTGTACACCAATCTTCCAGATCAATCACCATCCTCGTGATGATCCTATGGTCGGGAGCATTTTATGAGTTAATAATGATTATTCATGTCTTAAATTTTCAACTCTTGAAAATATGAATTATCATTACCATTAACTCAAAGGATGTATCACAGACACTAAATACACATATATGATAGAAAATAACCCATTTTATTGATTTTAGTCAAAATTACAATTTTGCCCCTAGAAGTGTATTACAAGTGTCGGCCAATTCTGGCTTTTAGGGCACATATATCTAGCAATCTTTCACTTATTCTAAAGTCAATTGGCTACAAGTCTAAGTCCCATCTTCTTAAGGTGGGCTTTGATTTTCTACTGGCCCAACAGCTTTGTAAGTGGGTCTGCCACATTATCTATGGAGTTGACTCTCTTGACCTCGACATAACCCTTCTCGAGGTAATCATGGATGAGGTGGTATCGCCACTCAATGTGCTTGGATTTCTGGTGAGACCTCGACTCCTTAGCAAGGGCTATGGCGCCATTGTTGTCACAGTATGGAGGAATGGCATCTGATGGCATTACTCCAATTTCTGCAGCAAACTTCTTGTACCGAAATGCTTTCTTCACACCTCTGATGCAGCGATATATTCTGCTTCCATGATGGAATCTGCTATCACGATTTGCTTGAAACTCTTCCAGCTGACAGCACCATCATTGCACACAAACAGACTCCCAGATGTCGACTTTCAATCATCTACATCGGACATGAAATCCGAGTCTATGTATCCCTGAACTTGGAGTTCTCCGTTACCAAAGACCAACATCATATCCTTAGTTCTTGTCAAGTACTTAAGGATATATTTCACAGAAGTTCAGTGTTCTTCACCTGGAATTGACTGATATCTGCTTGTGACACTCACAGCATGGGCTATATCAGATCATGTACATAGCATGGCATACATGAGGCTCCCTATTGCAGAAGCATAAGGGATCTTGCTCATGCATTCTATTTCCTCAGGTGTGCTAGGGTACATCTTCTTGAAAAGATGAATACCATGTCTGAAAGATATTAATCTCCTCTTAGAGTTTTCCATACTAAACCTCTTTAGTACTTCCTCTATGTACATCTTCTGTGAAAGTCCTAGCATCCTATTCGGTCTATCCCTATAGACCTTAATTCCTAAAATAAAGGATGCTTCACCTAGGTCTTTCATTGAGAATTCCTTGGACAACCATAATTTGACTATTATCATCATGGAAATATCATTCCCGATAAGGAGGATGTCATCCACGTATAATACGAGGAAGATAACAGCGCTCCCACTGACCTTTTTGAAAACACACGGTTTCTCTTCTTTTTTGATGAAACCAAACGTTTTGATCACATCATTGAAATGAGTGTTCCAGCTCCAAGATGCTTGCTTAAGTCCATATATGGACCTTTGCAGCTTGCAAACCTTGTGATCAGTACCACTGGATGTGAAACCTAGCGGCTATTCCATATAGATATCTTCCTCAAGATATCCATTCAAGAACGCCATTTTCACGTCCATTTATCATATTTCATAATCAAAATAGGCTGCAATAGCAAGCAATGTGCAGATGGATTTTAGCATAGCCACTAGAGAAAAGGTATCCTGATAGTCAATGTCTTCACATTGACTATAACCTTTTGCCACTAGTCTAGCCTTGAATGTCTCCACATTTCCATCTGCACCAATCTTTCTCTTGAAGATCCATTTACACCCAATAGATACTATACCTTCTGGTGGATCTACTAAGGTCCAGACTTGGTTTGAGTGCATCGAGTCAATTTCTGACAACATTGCCTCTAGCCATTTCTCGAAGTCGATATCTGATATCACCTCGTTGTAGGTTTTGGGATCATCACCATGAGCACCATTACCTATGAGGAACATTTTCTCTACTTCTTCTAAAAAAATACCTAAGTATCTTTCAGGGGGACGAAAAACTCTTTCCGATCTACGAGGTGGAGGTAGTATTCTTATTGGCTCAACCTAATTTGGTTTCAATTGGTCCTTAGCTCGTTGTACTTGTGAGACTTTCTCATCAAGCTTAATCTGCTTTCCAATGCCGCTATCTTGAATAAACTAATTTTCAAGAAAGATGGCATGTCGACTCACAATCACATTGTGGTCTTCTGGAATGTAGAAATAGTATCCTAATGACTCTTTAGGATATCCTATGAATCAAGCTCTAAAGGACCTAAACTCTAACTAGTCCGCTTGTTGTCTTTTGACATGAGCCGGACAATCCCAAATTCTGAGATGACTCAGACTTGATTTCTTATCATGCCATATCTCATATGGTGTGGTAGGAACGGTTTAGAGGGAATTCTATTTAGTAGATAAATTAAAGTTAACAATGAATATCTCCAAAGAAAATCAGGGAGATCTGTGAAGCTCATCATGGATCGAACCATATCCAATAGAGTCCGATTTCTTCATTCTGAAACTCCGTTGAGTTGAGGTGTTCCTGGTGGAGTCCATTAAGAGACTATGCCATTATCCTTGAGATAGTCTAAGAATTCTCAGTTAAGGTATTCACCTCCTCGATCTGATCGAAGAACCTTAATGAATTTTCCAATTTGTTTTTCTACTTTATGTCTGAATTCAGACTTATGTCTCATAAGATACACATACCCATACCTAGACAGATCATCGGTAAAGATAATGAAGTAGACAAAATTGCCTCTAGTCGACACATCAAATGGGCCACACACATCAGTATGTACTAGGGCAAGGAGATCTGTGGCCCTCTCCCCATGTCCTACAAATGGGAGTTTGGTCATTTTGTCTTGGAGACAAGATTCACAAGTTGGATATGACTTGGAAGTCAATGGACTCAATAGCCCATTTTTCTCTAATTTGTTGATCCTATCTCCTGCTATATGACCTAATCTTAGGTGCTATAGATATCTATCATTTGGACTATCCCTAGGTCATTTGGCATTCACGTTTTGCTCGATAGTTAGAATAGGTACATCAATATGTAGCTGATAAAGATCGTTAATAAGAAAATCATTTGCAATTTTATTTCTTTCATAAAGAATGTTACAATGGTCCTTAAAGAAGGTAATCACATAGCCTTCTAGTGCTAAGCATGAAACAGAAATCAAATTTCTGCTAGCTACGGGCACATAATAACAATCTTTCAAAACTAAGTCTAAACCAGATGGTAATCGAAGAGGGTATATTTCCACCACCACTGCAGCAACTCTTGCTCCATTACCGATGCGTCGGATCATGTCTCCATCCCTCAGCCTCCTACTATCCTCAAGACCCTGCATGGAAGTGCACAGATGAGCACTAGAACCAGAGTCAAGCATCCAATTGGATGCAGAAGAAATCATAAGGTTAGACTCAATAACGAGCATACCTCTAGAAGGACCTTCCTTCTTGTTCTTCAGGGTAGCCAGGTAAGTAGGACAATTCTGCTTCCAATAGCTATCACTGTTGCAATGAAAATATTTTTCTTTGACATCGGTCTTTTTCTTTGATTCTGCCTTCTTCTTCTTTGCTCCTTCCACTTTCTGCTTTTTTGCATACTTCTTTTTCTTTCCATAAGATTTTTTTTTGGAAGAAGTCCATTCCATAGTAAGAACTGAGCCTTTAGAAACTTTCATAGAAAGCTCAATAGTGACCAGCATATTCATTAATTCGACCAAGGAATTTTGAAGTTTATGCATGTGGTAGTTCATGATGAATTGCCCATATGCATCAGTCAAGGATTGCAAAATAACATCATTCTGTAGATCCAAGTCCAACTTCACACTGAGCTTCTCAAGCTCTTCCAAGTTCTTGATCATCATCAGACAATGATCTTGGACTGACTGCTCATCACACATCTTAGCCTTAAAAAGTCAGTTCGTGACTTGATACTTGGCTGCACAACTTTGTTCACCAAACATCTCCTGCAGGTGAGCCAACATTTGGCGAGCAGTTCCGATATCTTCATGTTGGTGCTGGAGCTCATCAGACATCGAGCCCAACATATAATATCTGGCCTCATTATCTTCGTCTATCCATTTTTTTAGAGATGCTCTCGGTTCAGTGAATGGACGAGCTGGTAAGATGGGAGGATCCTGATCCAATACATGGGTTAACTTCTCAGAACCCCAAACTATTTTGTAGTTTCTGAGCCAATCTTTATAATTGAGTCCAGTCAGTCTATGTATGTTCAGGATGCGTGCCAATGGGTTGGATGCAGATATTTTCCTGTAGAGAGTCAAAGATTCTAGTTAGATACTATAATTATGAATTGACCAATTTGTTTAATCCTATTAGGTTGGTCAATTTAAGCATTATTGATTCCATCTAACCAACTCTTGATTCTGTTTGATCAACCACTTAGATCTAGTTGAGCTACCCAAGCCCGAACCTAGAATTATGAATATGTCTTAGATTTGAAATTCTCAATTTTAGATCTAATTAATATTCCATAATCTTAATTTTTAATTAAGTAGGGTTCATAAACAAAATATGCATAATAAATCCTAGGGTTTCAGGATATAGGGTTTTACAGAAAGTAAGTTTTGAATTTTTGAATAAGGACGAACATGCAGCACCCCTACACGTCATAAGAACGCCCCATCGGATGGAAGGAGAGGGCCTTTAAACCCTTCTTCATTCTTATGATCGAACAGCCAAGAGGAATGCCTTAATCAGGAACATGCAATACTACAAAACAGTTTTAGATCTATATCATATATCTCATATACAAATTAGATCTAATCATGACATATTTTGCATACATCTCATGTACCGAATCATGCATATTTTCAGATCTAAATTATCTCATAATAATCTAAAAAATTAGATTTAAATTGATCTAATCAAAATAAATTCTAATCTAGATAATTATGTAGAACTATTCTATAACTAGTCTAGACATGCATCAATCATATCTCATATGATGTTTAAAATTAAAAAAATTTTATTTACTATTTTTTAGATGTTATTATAATTATTATAATATCAAAAAATAATAAATAAATAGATCTAAAATATAATTTAATCAACTTAAATTGAAAACATGCAAGACTATTCTATAGAACTATTCTATTTTAGAACTAGTCATGCATATTTTCTAATCTTAGATCCAAATCATTTAATTTTAATTTTTTCTAATTTCAGATATAATCACATCTCATGTGACATCTAAAATTACTTAATTTTTTATTAGAATAAATTTAAAATCAGATCTAAATACTTTTAGAATCTTGGCTCTGATATCAGTTGAAGAAAAATCCTGATTTTTCGGACCAGGTTTGTTCAGATCTGATCAGATCAAGAGATATATTTTAAAATTTTTTTTCTTTGATTTAAATCAGATCTATGATATTTTAGATCTGATTCTTATTATTTTAATAATTAAAATAAAATTAGATAAATTAAATTAAATTAAATTTATCTTGAAGTGGGTAATCCTATTATCCGATGATGATCTTATAAGCAGTGGAAGGTTCTGGATCTAGCCATGCAAGTGCCTGGCCTCTACCGATATTCACTTAGACTGGATCTAGAGATCCTCTTCTTCTCTATCACATCTCCAAAAATTAGATCTGGATTTGATCTAGAGGATCTTCAAAACTCCTTCTAATGATCAGCAGTTGTCCTTTACAGCAGCGCAGCCTTCTAGCTTTCAGTCACCTTTCTCTCATCTGGATTGCACCAACCAAGGTCCAAAACACTTTTAGATGTGGAGAGGAGAGGGAGAAGGTGGGTTTGGCATGGAGGAAGAGGGGAGAGGCAGCCTTGGGGCATGGGATTTTAATTCTCCAATTCTATTTGAGTTGGATGCAGGGTTTTATTTATAGACTGTCTGTGATCCAACTCCTCTTCTTCCCAACCAATCACAACTCTTTGTGAAATCAGATCTAAATCTGATTGATGGGAATAGAGGCTCCTGGATTCCTTCTTAGAGGGTGTCTAAGATCAATCAAAGTTGGTTCTTAGGAGAACTCTAATTGGAATCTAAAAAGAAGATGGAGTCCCTGTCTAACAAGGACTCCTAGGCGCCTCCAACTTGGGCACACGCCAAGGGTGGCGTGCGCCCTCCTCTCTGCTAAGTTCTAGCAGGGGGACAAGGCCCCACCAACTCTCTAATAGATACATGACATGTGGATGAAAGTCAAAGTGTCAATGGTCAATGTTTGACCAGTCAAAGGTCAACTTTTGACCAAAGTCAAAGGATGAGAAATGGCAGGTGACCAAAAATGGCAGGTAATGTCTTACAAAATAAGACAACCTTTTCTGACTTGGACAAGCTCCAGTCAGACAAAGTGAAGGCCTCTGATCGAGCACAAACTTCTTTGGCTTAGTCAGGATAACTATTTATGATAGTAAAAGAAGAACGTTAGGTTCAATCGAGTGCTAGCACGATTTCCTTGAACCTAATTAAATCTCATTCAGATCAATTGAACTGGATCAGTTCAATTGATGATCACCAGAATCAAACCCTTGTTTGTGTGATCCAGTTAGGTTCAGTTCTATATGATAATGGGATATGTCATGATCTCTATCATCGACATCATCGAAACTCCTTTCGATGGATCAAAACTCTTCTAATTCGAATAGCTAGAATGATCGATCATCTAAATCATTCTAATTGCTCCCAAAATCCACCAGTGACACCTAGTAGTATATGGTGGCAACCCATCAGAGCTGAATGCGAACCTGTTAGTGCAGCTACCTATGTGATTAAGTTCTTCTATCTTGAGCCCTGATCAGATTAGGGTTAAGGTGAACTCGTCAAACCCTAGTCTCTGTCATATGATGTAATCATTCAATTCAAGTCCAATGTGAAAATCTAAATAGAAACTCTTTCTATTATTTCACTCTACCATGGCCATGGACTTCTGAACTTGATTCTCATGATCATCATAGGGCTGCTCCTCTACCACCGAGGTAGATAGATTCCATCTTGATGCTATCCAGTTCCTACAATGAACATGCTATAGCTAACATACACCTCAGGATTTCGAATGGCTAAGAGATCGAGTAATGGTGTAGTCAAACTATAATACCCTCAAGGTGAACTGTCGATGCATCTAAGGTCAAAGAACTAGGTACACTACTATAGCATCGAGTCAGTCATTGACGAGAAGGTAGACTCCCTAATGACTACTCGAGATGGTCACACTCAGTTCCCTCATTCTCTAATGAGTTCCTGTACTCTCACTCTGATGTCTCCACACCGTGGACTCAAGACTCATCTACTAAAGAGAAGCGATTGTACACCAACCTTCCGGATCAATCACCATCCTCATGATGATCCTATGGTCGGGAGCATTTTATGAGTTAATAATGATTATTCATATCTTAAATTTTCAACCCTTGAAAATATGAATTATCATTACCATTAACTTGAAGAATGTATCGTAAACACTAAATATACATATGTGATAGAAAATAACTCATTTTATTGATTTTAGTCAAAATTATAATTTTGCCCCTAGAAGTGTATTACAAGTGTCAGCCAATTCTGGCTTCTAGGACATATATATCTAATAGCCATAGCCTACTGAATTAGCTTTTGGGGCAAAATCTAATTACTAAAAATTATTTAAAGAAATAATTGATTGTGAACCTACCTATAGATGCACGTAGGTTAGCCAAAGCTTTCCTCGGGCCCGTTTGTAGTCTATGTGAATTCCAGTACCCACTAAGAAGTTAGTATAATTCCTCGAATTAAAGATAGAGGCTACCAATTCATTAAAAATAGTGGAAGGATCTTTAGACTAAAGTCTAAATTTTTTGGGTTAATTTATTCAAGTACTAATTAGGTTTTAGGTTTTTCTTTTAGGTAAATAGAATGGCTAATGTAAGTTTGCTCCATTCACTGTTGGATAGTGGTAAGTATTTAGAACCTAAGAACGAGGAGTCTAGTGTTAACCCTAATTAGGCAAACCTAAAGAAGAATTATCCTCTTGACCCGAATAGGCTGAATAGGAGAAATTAGCAAATAGTTGTTGGTCAAGATTGTTGTATGATAACATCGTATAATTTCTCTGAATGTGATACATCTACCTGGGTATTAGATATCGAAAGTCTGATGCATATATGCAATTCATTGCATGGACTGCAAATTGGTAGAAAGTTTGAAAATGATGATAGATTCCTTAATATTAGGGATAAAAGTAAAGTTCCAGTTCTAGCATTGAAAACTCTTGAGCTATTTTTTAAAAATAATAATATTATTTTAAGTGATTGTCACTATTGTCCATCTTTTATGATGAACGTAATATCTATTAGGTTTTTATCCCAAAATAATTATTATTTATCAATAAAAAAAAATTATTGTGATATCATTATGAATGATATTACAGTAATACAAGGATAATTAAGAAATGATATTTACATTTTATCACAATCTATTAGTGTAATATACACGTCAAATAAATGCTCAAAACTAGATCATGTCTTCGATGCCTATCTTGAGCACTATCAACTAGGTAATATAAAAGGATCAATGGGTTAGTCAAGGAGCATATCCTTGATATCCATGATTATGAATCATTGAATACCTAAAAGTACTGCCTTTTTGGTAAGATGACCAAATCATCTTTTACTAGAAAGGATGAATGGGCCACTAAACTTCTAGATCTATTACATACTGATGTATGTGGACCTATGAACATATATGCTAGAGGTGGGTTCTACTACTTCATTACATTTACTGATGACCTATCTAGGTATGGGTATGTCTATCTTATGAAGAGTAAATTCGATGCATTTGAAATATTTAAATGATATCGAAATAAGGTAGAAAAATAACTTGGAAAGAGTATTAAAACTCTTTGATCTGATCGAGGAGGTGAATATCTTTTCAATGAGTTTTTAACATATCTAGGAGAGAATGGGATTCTCTCATAATGGACCTCTCCTGGAACACCATAGCATAATGGTGTGTCTGAAAGAAGAAATCGGATCCTGTTAGACATGGTTCGGTCCATGATGGAATTTGTGAGTCTACCATTCTTTTAGGATTATGCACTTGAGATTGCTTATTTTGTTTTGAACAATATTCTAAGCAAGTCTGTTGCAAAAACTCCATATGAGATATGGACTGGGCATAGATCAACACTCTCTCACCTTAGGGTTTAGAGATGTCCGACTTATATAAAATGTTTACAGTCAGAAAAGCTTGGACCTAGGTCTGATAAATGCTTGTTCATAGGATACATCAAGGAAACTAGAGGTTATTACTTCTACCTTGCTAAGAACAAAAGATGTTCGTCAGCAACAGAGTAGTTTTTTTGAAAAGAAGTTTCTTATGAAAGGAACAACTGCCACTAATATTGAGCTTAGTGAAGTTCGATAGGTGGAAGAATCAATACATTCTAATGAACCTGCAGAATTGGATTTGATAAGATCAAACCCAAAGCTTGTTGAAGAGGCACCAAGGAGATCCAGTAGAGTACCATATTAGTCGAATAGATACTATGGTTTCTTGGTCTGAGATGGTAATCATGTTGAACTCAATGAGAATGATGAGGATCCGATCACCTACATAGATGCCATGCAGTGGCCTGACTCCGATAAGAAGCTGAAAGCCATGAAGTTCGAAATGGAATCCATGAAGGTCAACGGTGTATAGACACTGGTTGATCCACCTAAAGGGGTAAAATCCATTGGATGTAAATAAGTTTTTAAAAGAAAATAAAACATAGACAGAAAGATGGAGACCTATAAAGTCCCTCTGGTTGCTAAGAGATATTATCAGTATTATGGTATTGACTATGATGAGATATTTTTTTCGGTGGCAATGCTCAAGTCTATTCGAATCATACTTGCGATAGTGGCATACCTAGACTATAAGATCTGGCAAATGAATATGAAGATAATTTTTCTAAATGGAGAGCTAGATGAAAAGATATATATGATACAGCCTGAGGATTTCACATCTATAGATGAGTCCAAGGTGTGCAAGCTTCAAAGATCCATCTGTGATTGAAGCAGGCATCTCGAAGTTGAAATATGCATTTTGATAAGATGATCAGAACATATGGCTTCATTTAGAATGGAGAAGAACCCTACTTGTATAAATGAGCTAATGATTTTGTAGTTATATTTTTCATACTATATGTGGATGATATTCTCTTGACATTCCTGCTCTACAAGGAATAAAGGTTTGGCTATCATTACAATTCTCCATGAAAGACTTGGGAGAAGCATCCTACATCCTAGGGATGAAGATCTCTAGGGATAGATCTAAAAGGTTGCTTGGATTATCCTAGTCTATGTACATTGACAACATGCTGAAAAGATTCAGCATGGAGAATTTCAAGAAGGGCTATCTCTCGATAGGCCATAAAATTTTACTCTCGAAAAGGGATTATCTGACAACTCCTCAAGAGAGAGAGCGTATGAGTAGAATACCATATGCTTTGGTAGTGGATTCTATTATGTAGGCCATGTTGTGTACGAGACCAGATATGACATACTCACTAGGAGTAGTGAGCATATATCAGTCTCATCTAGGTGAGAATTACTGAAAGGTTGTGAAGATAATTCTGAAGTATTTGAAAAATACCAAGGACCAGTGGCTCATCTATGAAGATATTGACTTGAAACTTATGGGATACATTGATTCTAATTTTTAGTCAGATCACGATGATAGTAAGAGTATGTTAGGTTATGTATTTATCCTGAACGATGGAGCGGTCTGCTAGAAGAGTTCCAAGCAGCACACTATGGACGATTTTGTGTGCGAGGTGGAGTATATTGCGATATCCGATGCTGTGAAGGAAGCTATGTAATTATGAAAGTTTATCGAAGAGCTGGGAGTGGCATCCTTCTTGGATGGTCCGATTCTGCTATACTATGATAGCACTGGAGCCATAGCTCAAACGAAGAAGCCAAAGGCACATCAATGCACCAAGCATATTCTGTATCACTACCATCTTGTATGAGAGATCGTGGAACAAGGTGACGTCAAACTACAGAAGATCGATGGAAAGGAGAATGTGGCCAACCCCTTCACTAAGGCTCTTGGAATCAAAGAGTTTGACAATCACAAATGAAAAATGGGTATTCGATGTTGTTCTGAGTGACTTTAGTCTAAGTGGGAGTTGTTGAAAAATGTATCCTAAAGTTAATCATCTAGGTTATAGATTGTTGAGCTAAATATAATTATACTTAAATTATTAATAAATAAAATTATTATTTTGGCATTTCATCACTCTTGTGCATCTTCCTATAATGAACTCTCATGTGATAAAGTTCTTAGGACTATTTAGACTCGATAAAGGAGGATTTGTCGTTTAGTCCTTAAAATCAGTTCACGACCAAATGATTCGTTGTTACTTAGGATGGCAACATATCAAGTATAGGTCATTATGTGCCATAAGCATTAATTATCCTCTTAACCGAGAAGTATAGAGATATTGTTATAACATGCAGATGAAGTATAGGCGTACATTTCACTGAACGTGATCCAACTGTGGAGCTCTTTATTGTAAAGAGTTGCTCGCAAAAGATATGGATATAAGTATCCCTTAGACCTAAGATCACCATGGTGACTTGCAAGCAACTCACCACACTTAGGTACCAGACTACCTGAATTTCTAATTCAATGATGGAAGGCTATTAGGTGCAGTCAAGTAATTATGAAGTCGGTGCGTGAGTCAAGATGGGATTGATCCCTCCAAGTATTGGAGCAAGTGCATCACCTTATTTCAACTTAGCAAACTCTCGGTCGGGGTGGTCCATATGATGGACACTAAATTTTGAAATACACTATGAATGAATTTTAGGATTGGTAGTAAATCCTAAATCATCCTTTGAGCATCGAGGTCAAGGGGATGAATTATACGGTAACCATATGTCATAGGTTCGTCATTGTTGCGTTGCAACTTTTTATCCTATCCGGACGTCGGGTACCATTGCTAGATGGTCACATCGATTAGTACAAAAAAATTGATTTCTATACTACCGACTTAAAATTCGAATCTATAGGGTCATAGATAATAGGAGTTTTTACCTGATCTGATGGTTGATCAAGAGTTTCAATGGTCTGGGATATTATGGTCAAGAGTCCTACTGGATTGAAACTCTATGATCAAGAGTCCCACTGGATTGAAACTCTGCCTTTGTGGGTCCCACTGGACTGGAACTCAAAATTTTATTTATCTACAACTCTTTGATCAAGAGTTTCACTGGTCTGAAACTTTATGATCATGAGTTTTATTCGTTTGGGATACTGAATTCAAGAGTTCCACTAGTTTGAAACTCTTCAAGAGTTTCATGTTGATGGAACTCTATTGCCCAGACACCCACCAAATTAGGACTCTATATTTTTGAAGGATTAATTAGTAATTTGATTGTTGATTAGCTTAATTTGATTAAGTGATAAGGATTTGATCAAGTTCGATTGAATTTGATTCAATTGGGTTTGACTCGATCTGGTCATGGGATGATCTAATCACTATGCAAGATTTAACCTTAATTTGATCATGGACTGGACCTAATTAATTTTTAATTTAATTAAAATTTTATTAGATTGGGTTAAGCCTAATTTGGTTGGATTTAATCTTGTCTAGTTGGTTTAAATTAATTGATTTGGTTGAAACTAATTTGGACCAAGTCAAATGAGATTTGAATTCAAACTCTCCCTAGCGCCCACCATAATTGACTTTTCCATCTTGACCCATGGCCCATCTAGAATTTATGTAAGTTTTTCTCATGCAGAAATGGATGTGCACCCTTCTTTTCTTCTGTCTTTGATCTGGTCCAAGAGTTGAATCAAGTTGAAGTTGGTTTTGAATTTTGAATTCAAAACTATTGGTTAACTCCCTAACTCCCCATCCTTATCCATTCACCTCTCCATTCCTCCTTTTGGTTTTGTCAAACATTTTAATGTGCTTTTCAGCATGGGCATGCAAAAGGAGAGTCCTTCTATGCATTACACACTTGAGATGGGCATTGGATAAGGATGAGAAGGTTTTTGAATTTGAAATTAGTTGAGAGGTTGAAACAAGCTCAACCTCCAACCCTTATCCTTCCCACGCATTCTACCCATCTATCTCATGCTTATTAAAGCTGGATTTTTTTTTTTGGGCATGTGAAGAGAAGAGAGTGGGAATGTGAGGGGGTGTTTTGAGAAAGAAAAGTCAAGATAGAAGGGTGCATGTCCTAGGGGTGAGAAAAGTCCAGAGAGGAAGAAAGTTATTCTCTACGCCCACTACTCTTCTCTTATGCCATTCATTTTTTTCTTCTTTTATCACCCATTTGAAAAATGTTTTGAGAAGGGTGTATAAAAAATTAGAGAGTCCACAATCTATGAAAATTTGTTTCATAGAAAAACTCCATCGATAGAGGGTGTAAGAGGGATTCTAGCTCGTCAGGGTTTTTTGGGTGAGTGAAACCCTAGTACTGGGTCTTTGGGTTCAGGTGGAGAGATTGAGTGCTGTAAGCATCGGATCACCACTAAATTTGAAACACCACTTCATTATCCTTCAAAGCACATGTTTTAATTTTTTGGAGTGTTCAAAAAATCAAAAAGAAGATGATCAATTAGATCGATCATGATTAGCCATCGAAGGTCTTAGGCGAGGAGCTAGCACTCTGGTGGAGCTAATTGGGATCAAGAACTTGTGTGGACCAACCATAGAGGTTGAACAAGTGTGTGGCTATAGCACAACACTACAACTTCTTTCAGTGGATTCAAATCACGGAGATCATCTACCCATGCAAAGGTATTAAGTTTTGAAGTCATATCGATCAGCAAATACGATTTGCTAATCGATCGCATTTAAATTTTAAATTATATATTAGCATATCTAGATCCTAAGTAGGATAATTGATTAGATTAATACATATTGTAGAATTAAAATTAGATTAATTTTAGCTTTCACTATAATTAATTTTAAAAAAAAGTTTTCGAAAAGCATGCCTAAAATCCTGCTCGATTTCTTACAGATTTGACCCTGATTTGATTAAGGGCTGGACATAATTAATTTTTAATTTGATTAAAATTTTAATAGATTTGGTTAAGCCTAATTTGGTTGGGTTTAATCTGATCTAATTAGTTTAAATTAATTAATTTGGTTGAAACAAATTTGGACCAAGTCAAATGAGATTTGAATTCAAACTCTCCCTAGTGCCCACCATATTTGACTTTTCTACCTTGACCCATGCCCCATCTGGAATTTATGTAAGTTTTTCTCATGCAAAAATGGATGTGCACCCCTCTTTTCTTCTACCTTTGATATGGTCCAAGAGTTGGATCAACTTGAAATTGGTTTTGAATTTTGAATTCAAAACTATTGGTTAACTCCCTAACTCCCCATCCTTATCCATTCACCTCTCCACACTCCCTTTTGGTTGTCACACATTTTGATGTGCTTTTTAGTGTAGACGCATAGAAAGAGAGTCCTTCTATACATTACCCACTTGAGATGGGCATTGGATATGGATGAGAAGGTTTTTGAATTTGAAATTGGTTGAGAGGTTGAAACAAGTTCAACCTCCAACCCTTATCCTTCCCATGCTTTCTTCCCATCTATCTCATGCCAATTAAAGATGGATATTTTTGGGCATGCACAGAGAAGAGAGTGGGAATGTGAGGGGTGTTCTAAGAAAGAAAAGTCAAAGAAGGGCCCATGTCTAGGGGTGAGAAAAGTCCAGAGAGGAAGAAAGTTGTTCTCTATGCCCATTACTCTTCTCTTATGCCATTCATTTTTTTCCTTCTTTTATCACCCATCTGAAAAATATTTTAAGAAGGATGTACAATAGATTAGAGAGTCTACAATCTACAAAAATTTATTTCATGAAAAAACTCCACTGATAGAGGGCGTAAGAGGGATTTCGGCTCGTCAGGATTTTTTTTGGGTGAGTGAAACCCTAGTACTGGGTCTCTAGGTTCTGATGGAGAGATTGATTACTATGAGCATCGGATCACCACCAAATTTGAAACACCACTTCATCATCCTCCAAAGATATGTTCTAATTTTTTAAAGTATCCAAAAAATTAGAAAAAAGGTGATCGATTGGATCGATCATGATTATCCATTAAAGGCTCCAAACGAGGAGCTAGCACTCCGATGGAGCTAGTCGAGATCAAAAACTCCATGTGGATGAACCATAGAGACTGAACAAGTGTGCGGCTATAGTGCAACACTATAGCTTCTTTTGATGGATTCAAATCATGGAGATCATCTACCTATGCAAAGGTATTGAGTTCTAAACTCATATCGGTCAACAAATACGATTTGTTGATCAATCGTATTTAAATTTTAAATTACATATTAGCATGTCTAGATCCTAAGTAGGATAATTGATTAGATTAATGCATACTATAGAATTAATATTAGATTAATTTTAGATTTTGTTGTAATTAATTCAAAAAAAAGTTTTCAAAAAGCATGCTTATCCTGCTTGATTTCCTATATCATGATGTTGGTTTGGCCTATAGCATAAAATTTCTTAAGAAATTCATATTGTAATTTAGTTCAAGTTTTGATTGGTCTCTCTATTATGCTAAGCCAGTACCTAACTTTATCTTTTAATGAAAAAAAGATAAAATTAATCTAAGAGTATCATCAGTCAAATTTTGGATTTTCATTATAGAGCTAGCAGATTTCAAAAAATTCATCCAGATGCTTGTAAGAATCTTCATTGATATTTTTATAGAAAAATAGGAACATCTAGATTATGGTCGAATTGATCTCATAATGGGTAGCATGTATATTAGGTAACTGGATACAAGTCGATGAGTTATAGGTGAAAGAAATAAAATATTTTTTCATCTGCCTGGGTGGTTTTTTAAAATTTTTAGCCATTTGGTTATTGAATTTAATATAATTCAGTCATTCAATTTTATAGTTGAATTCAACTAGATCAGGTAAAGTAATTTTCTACCGTGTATGTACTAGTACAACCCTAACATATGGTTCAAAATTATTTAATTTTTTTATTATTTTTTTAAAATTATTATTATATTATTATATTATTATTTAGATTTTTTATTTTTTTAATAATTTTTTGATGTTTTTTTTATTATTATATTATTATTTTATTTTTTAAAAAATTTAATGATTTTATTATTTTATTATAATTTTATTTTTATCATTTACTTTTTTATAATTTTTATTTATTTTAATTTTTTAAATTAAGAAAAATGAAAGATATACCAAATGATACTTAAATTTTCGTTAATAATATCATTGCCACTATAATTATATTTATATTTTTTAAAAAATTAAATATAAAAATATATTTATTTTTTCAAAAAAATAGAAACAAATAGAAATAAAGTTTTATTTTTATTTTTGAAAATAAAAATGAGTGATACCAAATAGTACCTAAGTTTCTATTTGTAATCATTTTAGAACATAGAATTCAAAAACTAAAAACAGAATACTAATGAGTATTTCAAAATACCGAAAAATGCACAAACATGTTTATTTTTTCAAAAAAATAGAAACAAATAGAAATAAATTTTTTTTGAAAATAAAAATGAGTGATACCAAATGGTACCTAAGTTTCTATTTATAATCATTTTAGAACATAGAATTCAAAAACTAAAAATAGAATATTAATGAATCAATTTAGAACATAGAATTCAAAAACTAAATATAGAATATTAATGACTATTTCAAAATACCGAAGGGACTCAAACCCACACTCGCCTGATTAGAAGTCAGGCGCCTTATCCATTAAGCCGCAGGCGCAGTCTAACAGAAGCTGTTTCCAAAATATTAAAGGTGAAGCTTTAACATGATTCTCATCCAACAAAATAACTAAAGCGTTATTACGAACATTAGCAGATGGATCATGCATTATGACACACTATGACAATAGAGACCTAGATGCAATCTGTATTGTAAGGTCATGATTAACAATTGATCCTTTTGTTGTGTCATGGAACCTTAGGATTGTCTATAGTGTTAATATGGTTGGAGTAATTGGTAAAGGCTATGATAGGACCACCAAATAGAGGCTATTTTGGGACACCACGGCGGACCAAAAGAATCATGCAAGATGCAACCAGTCCAGAAAGAATCCAACTATTCAATAGATAAAAGAAACAAGAATCACACACAAATATAGAATTCTAGCAACAGATAGATATATAAATAGATCTTTTGTATACTAATCCGTAAGTTGCCCCCAAAAAAAAGCCCAGTTTTTTCTTCTTTTGCTGAAGAAAGGTGGGGTTTCTCGCACCAGTATACGTATTATAAACTCACCCAGCGAAAACAGTAAAAAAGAATCAATTCTAAGAACTCAGCAACAATCAA
>QRFJ01003855.1:0-26832 GCA_006176705.1 Cocos nucifera
AAAAGAGAGAAAGATTATTGGTTTGCCTACAATCCAGACTATAACCTCTGAGCCTAATTAGGTCTTGCTTTGATCGTGACTGATCTTGACCCAGACTTAATCCTATTAGGCTGGTCAATTTAAGCAATTGTCGATCTCTAACCAAACTCTTGATTCGATTGATCAAACCGCTTAGACCTAATTGAGCTACCTAAGCCCGAACCCAGTATTATAATATGTCTTAGATCTAAAATTCTTAATTTTAGACCTAATTAATATTTCATAATCTTAATTTTTAATTAAGTAGGATTCATAAATAAAATATGCATAATAAATCTTAGGGTTTTAGGATCTAGGGTTTTGCAGAAAGTAAGTTTTGGGTTTCTGATTAAGGATGAACACGCAGCACCCCTACACATCATAAGAACACCCCATCGAATGGGAAGAGAGGGCTTTTAAACTCTTCTTCATTCTTATGACCGGACGGCCAAGAGGAACGCCTTAATCAGGAACATGCAATACTACAAAACAGTATTAGATCTATATCATATATCTCATATATAGATCAGATCTAATTATGGCATATTTTGCATATATCTCATGTATCAAATCATGCATGTTTTTAGATCTAAATTATCTCATAATAATCTAAAAATTAGATTTAAATTGATCTTATCAAAATAAACCCTAATCTAGACAATTATGTAGAACTATTCTACAACTAGTCTAGACATGCATCAATCATATCTCATATAATATTTAAATTAAATAATTTTTATTTACTATTTTTTAGATATTATTATAATACTTATAATATCAAAAAATAGTAAATAAAAGAATCTAAAATATGATTTAATCAGATTAAATCAAAAACATGCAAGACTATTCTATAGAACTATTCTATTCTAGAACTAGTCATGCATATCTTCTAATCTTAGATCCAAATCATTTAATTTTAATTTTTTTCTAATTTTAGATCTGATCACATCTCATGTGACATCTAAAATCAATTATTTTTTAATTAAAATAAATTTAAAATCAGATCTAAATACTTTTAGAACCATGGCTCTGATACCAGTTGAAGGAAAATCCTGATTTCCCGATCCAGGTTCGTTCAGATCTGATCAGATCAAGAGATATATTTTAAAATTTTTTCTCTTTGATCTATATCAGATTTGAGATATTTTAGATCTAATTCTTATTATTTTAATAAATAAAATAAAATAAGAATAAATTAAATCAAATTTAATTTATCTGATTTGGGTAATCCTATTACCTTGTTGATGATCCTGTTTGCAGCGGAAGATTCTGGATCTAGCCACGCAAGTGCCTGGCCTCTACCGATATCCACTTAGACTGGATCTAGAGCTCCTCTTCTTCTCTATCACATCTCCAAAAATTAGATCTGGATCTGATCTGGAGGATCTTCAAAACTCCTTTTGAAGATCAGCAGTCGTCCTTTGCAGTAGTGCAGCCTTCTAGCTTTTGATCGCCTTTCTCTTGCTTGAATCGCACCAACAAAAATCCAAAACTCCTTTTGGACATGGAGAGCAAGGGGAGAAGGTGGTTTGGCATAGAGAAGGAGGGGAGAGGTAGCCTTGGGGCATATGGAAACTCTGATCTCAATCATCTCATATATTTTGAGTTGGGCATAGGGTCTTATTTATAGACTAAGCGTGATCCAACTCCTCTTCTTCCCAACCAATCACAACCCTTTGTGAAATCAAATCTAAATCTGATTGGTGGGAATAGAGTTCCCTAGATTCCTCCTTAGAGGGCGCCTAAGACCAATCAAAGTTGGTTCTTAGAAGAACTCTAATTGGAATCCAAAAAAGAGATGGAGTCCTTGTCCAACAAGGACTCCTAGGCGCCTCCAGCTTGGGTACACGCCTAGGGTGGCGTGCACCCTCCGCCTTGCTAGGTTCTAGTAGGGGGACAGACCCCCACCAGCTCTCCAATAGGTGCGTGACATATGGTCAAAAGTCAAAGTATCAATGGTCAACGTTTGACCAGTTAAAGATAGACTTTTGACCAAAGTCAAAGAATAAGAAATGGCAGGTGACCAAAAATGGCAGATAATGTCTTACAAAATAAGACAACCCCTTTTTGACTTGGACAACCTCTAGTCAAACCATATGAAGGCCTCTGATGGAGCACAAACTTCTTTGGCTCAGACAGGACAACTTATTTATGATAGCAAAAGAAGAACGTTAGGTTCAATCGAGTGCTAGCACGATTTTCTTGAACCTAATTGAATCTCATTCAGATCAATTGAACTAGATCAGCTCAATTGATAATCACCAGATTCAAACCCTTGTTTGTGTGACCCAGTTAGGTTTAGTTCTATATGGTAATGGGATATGTCATGATCTCTATCATCGACATCATCGAAACTCCTTTCAATGGATCAAAACTCTTTTGATTTGAACAGCTAGAATGATCAATCATCTAAATCTTTCTAATTGCTCCCAAAATCCACCAGTGACACCTAGCAGTATATGGTGGCAACCCATCAGAGCTGAATGCGAACCTTTTGGTGCAGCTACCTATGTGATTAAGTTCTTCTATCTTGAGCCCCAATCAGATTAGGGTTAAGGTAAACTCATCAAACCCTAGTCTCTATCATATGATGTAATCATTCGATTCAAGTCTGATGTGAAAATCTAAATAGAAACTTTTTTTATTATTTCACTCTGCCATGGCCATGGACTTCTGGACTTGATTCTCATGATTATCATAGGACTGCTCCTCTACCACCGAGGTAGATAGATTCCATCTTGATGCCATCCAGTTCCTATAATGAACATGCTATAGCCAACATACACCTCAGGGTTCCATATGGCTAGGAGACCGAGTAATGGAGTAGTCAAACTATAACACCCTCAAGGTGAACTGCCAATGCACCTCAGGTCAAAGAATCAGACACACTACTGCAGCATCGAGTCAGTCATTGACGAGAAGGTAGACTCCCTAATGACTACTCGAGGTGGTCACGCTCAGTGCCCTCATTCTCTAATGAGTACCTGTACTCTCACTTCGGTGTCTCCACACCGTAGACTCAAAACTCATCTACTAAAGAGAAGCGATTATACACCAACCTTCTGGATCAATCACCATCCTCGTGATGATCCTATGGTCGGGAGCATTTTATGAGTTAACAATGATTATTCATGTCTTAAATTTTCAACTCTTGAAAATATAAATTATCATTACCATTAACTCAAAGGATGTATCACAGACACTAAATACACATATGTGATAGAAAATAACCCATTTATTGCTTTTAGTCAAAATTATAATTTTGCCCCTAGAAGTGTATTACAAGTGTCAACCAATTCTGGCTTCTAGGGCACATATATCTAACACTACCAATAGTCCTAGTGTGCCCCTACATCCACGTTAGAAATAGGAGGAGAACCTCATCCTAACGCAAGCAAAGCAGAAGGCCTCGTTAATTTAAGATGAGATTAGGGGAGAGATCCTGCCAACGCCTCTAATGTGCCCCTACAGCCATATTAGGAATAAAAAGAAGACCTCATCCTAACATAAGCAAAGCAAAAAGCCTCATTAACTTAAGATGAGATGAGGGGAGAGATCCTACCAACGGCCCTAATGTGCCCTACAACTACATTAGGAAAACAGAGAAGAACCTCATCCTAACACGAACAAAGTAGAAGGCCTTGTTAATTTAAGATGAGATGAGGAGAGAGGCCCTACCAACAGCCCTAATGTGCTCCTACAGCGACATTAGGAACAAGAGAAGAACCTCGTCCTAACTCGAGCAAAGCAGAAGATCTCATTAACTTAAGACAGATGAGAGGGGAGAGGCCTTGCCAATGGCCCTAATGTGCCCCTATAGTCATGTTAGGAATAGGAGGAGAATCTCATTCTAACGTGAGTAAAGCAGAAAGCCTTGCTAATTTAAGATGAGATGAGGGAAGAGGTCCTACCAATGATCCTAATGTGCCCCTACAGCCATGATAGGAATAAGAGGAGAACCTCATCATAACATGAGCAAAATGAAGACCCTCATTAATTTAAGATGGGAGGTGGGGAGAGGCTCCTTCAATGGCCCAGGTATTCCCCTACGACTATGTCAAGGATAAGAGAAGGATCTCATCCTGACATAGAGAGAAATCCTTTGATTATTTAAGATAGGAGGATAACCTTATCATAGTGAGGGTGAAAACCTTTAATTTCTAAACACGAGGCTAAGGCCTGTAGAAATTCGAACTCCAAATATCAATATTTATAGAAATCGGAGAAAGTAGAGGCCTGCAGCAATCCGAGCTTAGAATGTTAACACGTGCAGAAATTTGACCTTAGAAGATAGAAGTCGGTAGAAATCTAAGCTCAAAAATCTAAGAATAGAATTGAAGGTCTTCAAACAATTTCAATAAGAAGCTAGAAGATTCTAAGTCTAAATGACAAAAAATGGCATGTCTTCGGCCTTCATCCGAACTAAGGCCCAGACTCGAAAGTAGGTGGACTATTGTTGGGGCATTTTTATGCCTGTCGAAGACATGAGAATATAGGCTGATTAGAGATCTTCAGAAGGCTATGGCTGAGGTCCTATCTTAAGCCAAACTTAAAGTGATCAAAAGATGAAAGCTAAGGTCTTCTAAAGGTTGAATTGAAGATCTTTGGAAGACCATGGCCGAGGTCCTGTTTTAGACCAAGCATAAGGTCATCAAGAGATGAAAACCTATATCAAAATGTAGGCTGATTGAAGATCTTCGAAAGACTGTGGTTGAGGTCCTATATCAGGCCGAGCTTGATATTATCAAAAGAGAAAAGCCTAAGTCATAATATGGGCTGATTGGAGGTCTTCAAAAGGCTATGGCCGAGATTCTATTTTAGGATGAACTCTCCTTGAATGAACTCCTCCAGGATGAACTTCTCTAGTTGAACTCCTCCAGAATGAACTCCTTCAGGATGAACTCCTTTAGCTGAACTCCCTTAGAATGAACTCCCCCAGAATGAACCCTGTTAGTGCAGAATCTGGTTGACGCCGGATCGAGCTGAAATTAGGAAAGAAGAGGTCACTGTCGGTGATCTACAAAATAAAGTTTCATCCAGAGTTGGTGGTGGTGGCTTCGGTAGGATCCTTTGATGATCAAGTCAGCTCTTTTAGCCAACAGAAATGATGTGCTCAAGCAAGAGTTCAGCAAAATTTTTGGAAGGAGAAGAGAGCTTAGAAAAATGTATCTGGAGAATCTCTTTTATAGATGGAGTTCGGAGCAGACTGATAGTGACAACCAACCATAACCATCTTGTCATGGGTCGCTCAGAGCCACGTAGAATTTATTATAAAGAGATGTGTCGTCTGTAGTAGACTGATAATGATAGTCGTAACTGTCTGGTCAAGGATCGCTCGGGGTCACAGGGAATTATGGAGATAGGTGTCACCCGTAGTAGACTAATAATGATAGTCGAAATCATCCGATAGTGGGGTCACCTATTCGTTGAGATTTAATAGTCAAAGTTCAGAGGAAGCAGGCATTGGTTGGTGAAGAGCTTTGACATATATCAATTCTAGAGGAGTTCAAACTTTTAAAGAAAATATGGCTAGAGGGGATCATCCAAGAGAAATACTACTTAAAATCTGGAAGTAATCCACTAGAGGAATTTGGATGAAGTTTGACTGATGGAGAAGTTCAGATGGAGTTTGGCTACTGAAGGAATTTGACTGAAGAAAAAGTTCAAAAGAAGTTCGGCTCCTGGAGGAATCTGACTAAAGGAGAAGTCCGAAAGGAGTTCGGCTCCTGTAGGAATCCAACTAAAAGAGAAGTCCAAAAGAAGTTTGGCTCCTATAGGAATCCGACTGAAGGAAAAATTTAGGAGTTCGACTCCTATAGAAATTTGACTGAAGAAGAAGTTTGAAAGAAATTTGGCTACTGGAGGAATTCGACTGAAAGAGAAGTTCGAAAGTAGTTCGGCTCCTAGAGGATTCTGACTGAAGGAAAAGTTCGGACTAAAGGAGAAGTCCGGACTGAAGGAAAATTTTTGATCGAAGCTCTTCTTTTATTACTAGTTACATTAGGCTAAGTATCAGACTGGACTTCATCGGGAGTGGAATTTATCCCCAATAATAGTCCTCCCACTTTTGAGTTCGAAATTCAAAAGAAAAAAGTACAAAAAAGATGATTGTCGAAGTTCTTTTTCGAGCTCTGCACCCATTAAGGTTGAAGCTCGAGGGAGATCTTATCTTCTTTTAAAGTTGAAGCTCGAGAAAGATCTTATCTTCAACCGTGATTAAAGGAGATCTTATCTCCTATTGAGATTGAAGCTCGGAGGAGATCTTATCTCCAACTGAGTCAGGGCCTCTCCTCTCACCTCGTCTAAAATGAACGAGGCCTTCGACTTTGTTCACGTTTGGATGAGGTTCTCCTCCTATTTCTAATGGACTGTAGGGTTACATAAGGACCTTTGTCGGAGCCTCTCTTCTTACCTTGTCTAAAATGAATGAGGTCTTCTACTTTGCTCACGTTAGGATGAGGTTCTCCTCCTGTTCCTAACGAGCTATAGGGATACTTTAGGGCAGTTGTCAGGACCTCTCCCCTCATCTCGTCTAAAATGAACGAGGTCTTCTACTTTGCTCACGTTAGGATGAGGTTCTCCTCCTATTTCTAATGGGCTATAGGAGCACCTTAGAGCCATTATCAGGGCCTCTTCTCTCATCTCGTCTAAAAGATTATTTTAGGGCCATTATCAAGCCCTCTCTCCTCATCTCATCTAAAATGAGCGAGGCCTTCAACTTTGCCCATGTTAGGATGAGGTTCTCCTCCTATTTCTAATGGGCTATAGGGGCATCTTAGGGCCATTGTCAGAGCCTCTCCCCTCATCTCATCTAAAATGAATGAGGTCTTCTACTTTGTTCATGTTAGGATGAGGTTCTCCTCCTGTTCCTAATGGGCTATAGGGGCATCTAGGGTCGTTGTTAGGGCTCTCCCCTCATCTCGTCTAAATGAATGAGACCTTCGACTTTTGCTCACGTTAGGATGAGGTTCTCCTCCTATTCCTAATGAGCTATAGGAGCATATTAGGGCCATTGTCAGGGCTCTCCCCTCATCTTATCTAAAATGAATGAGATCTTCGACTTTGCTCATGTTACGATGAGGTTCTCCTCCTATTTCTAACAGACTATAGGAGCACATTAGGACCATTGTCAAGGCCTCTCCCCTCATCTCGTCTAAAATAAATGATGTCTTCAACTTTGCTCACATTAGGATAAGGTTCTCCTCCTATTCTTAATGGGCAGTATTTGTTATGAAATTAAGTTCGTGGGATAGTCTTCCTTTATCTTTGATACATAACAAAGATTAGGGTGTTGGAGTAGGAAGATTTTATTATAATCAAATTATCGGTAATACATTCATAGATTTTTTAAATTTCATGGTTGAGGCAGGTCTCCCCCTCCCTCAAGTTTCATCAAGTAGTACGTCCTGGGTTGGACGATTTTCGTGATCTCGTAGGGTCCTTCCCAATTTGGGGCAAGCTTCCCCTGGCTCTGAGGCTGAGAGATAGCGGCTCGCCGAAGTACTAAGTCCCCCACTCTAAACATTTTACCTCTGACTCTGGAGTTATAATATGGGCCACCCTTCGTCTGTAGGCCACCATCCGAACTTGGGCTTCTCTTTTTTCTTCCAGCAGATCGAGGTTGACTCAGAGGTCCTGCAAGTTATGCTACTTATTGAAGGCTACGACCCGTGCTAATGGGAGTTTAAGCTCGATTGGGAGGACTGCCTCTATTCCAAAGGCCAAGGTGAATGGTGTTTCTCCAATCGGTAGCCTTTGTGTAGTTCGGTACGCCCAGAGGATGTGGTAGAGTTCATTCGCCCAGACTTTCTTTACTCTATCAAGCCTTGTCTTGATGCCTTGCAACAGGATCCGGTTAGTCACTTCAGCTTCCCCATTTATCTATGGGTAAGCTATCGATGTGAAGTGATGGAAGATGTTTAGATCTTTGCAGAACTCAGCGAACCTCATTTAAGTGAACTATCGCCCATTATCTGTTATGAGAGTTCAGGGCAGACCAAACTGACAGATGATTGACTTTCAGATGAAGTTTTGTACCTTTATCTTAGTAATTTTTGCTAGTGATTTGGCTTCGACCCATTTGGTGAAGTAGTCGATCACAACCAGGAGAAACTTCCATTCTCCAGATGCCACTGGAAAAGGGCCAAGTATATCCATTCTCCATTGTGCAAATGGCCAAGGTGCGCTTAGTGGAGTAAGCTCGAAGGTCAACTGTCTTTGTATGTTTGCATTTCTCTGACAGCAGTCATATTTCTTGATATACTTCATAGAATCATGGTACAAGGTCAGCCAATAATACCCTTATCGAAGTAGTTTTTATGATAGGGATCTGGCTCCTACATGACTTTCATAAATTTTCTCGTGCACTTTCTATAATGCAAAGTCAGTCTCTGAAGGTCGGAGACATCTTAACAGCGATAGCGAATACGATCTTTTATATAACTTATCCTCATACAAAACATATCGGAAGGCTTAATTCCTAAGTTTTCGAGCTTCTTTCGGATCATGAGGAAGCACTTCCTCTTTGAGATAAGCAACTAACGGATCAATCTAGCTTGGCTCGAGCTCCATCTGCATAATGAGCTGTGATTCCTCTGAGCTTGGATATTTTAGAGTTTCAAAAAATACTTCTTTAGATGGTTCGATAAGGGTTAAAGTGGCTAATTTGGAGAGAAGGTCGGATCTTGTATTTTCTACCCTTGAAATTTATCTTATGCCAAAGCTGTCGAAGGTCAGAGTCAAATCCTATACATTCTTAAGGTATTTCATCATACTTTCCTCCCGTACTTCATAGTTTCTATTAACTTGGCCGACCACTAATTGGAAATCATTATAGATTTGAAGCCGATCTACTTTTAACTCTCTTGCTATTTTTCGACGATTAGTGCTTCATATTCGGTCCCATTATTAGTTGCAAAAAATTTGAAGAATAGTGCGTACTCGGCGATGACTCCCTCGGGGTTAACTAAGACAAACCCCACACCTGCTACAGTGGAGTTGGATGAAAGATCCACGTACAGGGCCCAAAAATCTTCAGAAAGGTCATCACTTTCTTCGGGGAGGCTCGGTTGCAACCTTGGAATGCCGGTCTTGTTCTGCTTAAGCTCGGCTTCATCTAGAATGGTACATTCAATTATGAAGTTGGTTAGTGCTTGAGCCTTGATTGCTGGCCAAGGTCGGTAGTTGATGTTGAATTTTATTAATTCAATGGCCCATTTTGCAATTCTTTCAAAAGCATCCATTTGATGAAGGATTGCTCTGATCGGCTGGTTGGTAAGGAACATTATGGCATGTCCTTGGAATTAAGATCGAAGTCTTTTTGCTGCAATCAGAAGAGCATAAGTCAATTTTTCCAACTTTGTATACCTGATCTCATCATCCCATAGGATCTAGCTTATTTAGTAGACTGATCATTGTACTTTCACCTCTTCTTTGACCAGGACTACCGCTAGCATTATAGGAGAGATTGCGAGCTAGAGAAATAGCTCCTCTTCGAATTCGGGTTTGGCCAGTAGGAGGGTGAGCCGAGGTAGTTCTTGAGCTCGTCGAATGCCTTTTGGCATTCCTGAGTTCAGTGAAAATCTTTCGATTTTCTAAGAATTTGGAAGAAGGGCATGCAGCGTTCGACCAACCTCGAGACAAAATGATTCAAAGACGACATCTTTTTGGTCAAGCGCTGAACTTCCTTGATGGACTTTGGAGTGGTCATCTCCTAGATAGCTCAAATATTCTTCGGATTGGCCTCGATCCCTCATCTTGTGATCATGAATCCCAAAAATCTTCTTGAGGCTACCCCAAAGGCGCACTTGATTGGGTTTAGCTTCATCTTGTATTTTCTGAGTGCATCGAATGCCTCTTCAAGGTTGGCAATATGATTGATAGTCTTTCAACTTTTGACCAGCATGTCATCGATGTAAACCTCCATATTACGGTCGATCTGCTCCTTGAAGATTTTATTAATCAAGCATTGATAAGTCGTGCCTGCATTTTTAAGCTCGAAAGGCCGGACCCAGTAACAGTAAAGACCGTAGTTAGCAATAAAAGTAGTCTTTTTCTCATCCTCCGATTCCATCCGAATTTTGTTGTAGCCAGAGAAGGCATCCATGAAGGTGAGGAGCTCGCAGCCTGAAGTTGCGTCCATCAGTTGGTCGATTCTAGGCAAAGGATAGCTATCTTTTGGGCAGGCCTTGTTAAGCTTCTTAAAGTCAATGCACATCCTCCACTTGTCATTGGCTTTCTTGATCAGGACCACATTAGAGACCCAAGTCGGATAACTGACTTCTCGGATAAATCCGTATTGAAAAGCTTATCAACTTCTTCTACTATTACCTTTTGCCTTTCTGGTGCATGGCCTCGAACTCTTTCTTTCACTAGTCGATGCTTGGGATCAACGGCCAACTGAAGTTCCATAACCTCAGCGTCAATCCTAGGCATATCCATTAGAACCCAGGCGAAGATGTCGGCATTCCTTCATAAAAAGATGATGAGCTGCTCTCGAACTTCATCTTCCAAATTGGAGCCAATTTGCACCGTATGCTCTACATTTTCATCATTCAGGGGGATGATCACAAGATCTTTTATCAATTCTCCCCTTTCTTCCACGAGGTCATCCCGGGCATCTAGTCCATCAATAGGACAAGGGTTGGGCTATTCTTCCTTTCACAGGGTAATTGAGTACCAGTGCCTTATCAGAGCTTGATCTCTTCTGATCTCTCCAATCTCGTAACTTATCAAAAACTTCATCTTCAAATAATAAGTAGATACCACCATCCGAAGAGCATTTAAACTAGGTCGGACGAGAATTGCGTTGTAAGCGAAGGGAGCCTTTACTACCAAGAAATCCACCTGCGCTCTGGATTATTTTGGATATTGTCTGCAAGCCACAGCTAGAGTCATTACACCTTCAACTGGTACTGCAGCACTAGCAAAGCATAGTAGGGAGAGTTTATTGATCCAAGCTGACTATTAAATATTGACATTTTGGAGAAAGCATAATAAAATAAGATGTCAGTCGAACTTTCATTATCAACTAGGATGCGACGTACATCATAGTCCGCTATATTTAAAGAGATTACAATCGCATCATTGTGCGAAAACTATACTCCCGGTGCATCTACCTCAATGAAGGTTATAGGTTCTTCAGTCCTCCATCTTTTCACTGATTCGTCAGATCCACTGGCCTCTTCTCGTCGAAGTCTCCTAGAGATAATATTGATGATGCAAAGAGGCGGCCAATCTTCTTATTGTTCCTTCCTCCTTGGTGGTTCTAACTGCGGCAGTGCCCTTGATTGATCTTCTCTTGCTTTAGGCCAACGTCTGAGGAATCGACCCAGCCAGCCTCTCCTAATGAGCTCCTTGAACTTGTCTTGGAGCTGAATGTATTCTTCAGTATCATGATCATGGTCACAATGGTAGAGATAGTATTTGCTAGGATTGTGCTTGTTAGGATGAGTGCGCATCTTTTCAGGCCTCGGCAACTGCTCCTTGATTTTCATCAATACTTGCATTTTTTGAGCATTGAGGGGGGCGTAGTTGTGAAACCTTCTAGGGGGAGAACTTCTTCGTGCCCTTCTGTCAGAGCTTCTTTGACGATGAGCTCGAGGAGGAGTTCGGGCTCGCTTGCATTTGGGGGGAGTCCGTGAGCGCGGTCGAATTTCATTCGGTCCTCCATCAACTATGGGTTTATTAGACTCGTCCATCTGTCGCTCTCCTATGGCTTTCTCATCCTTCAATTTGAAGGTTT
Source organism: Cocos nucifera (assembly GCA_006176705.1). NCBI lineage: Eukaryota > Viridiplantae > Streptophyta > Magnoliopsida > Arecales > Arecaceae > Cocos > Cocos nucifera. The sequence continues at coordinate 11,762 of QRFJ01003855.1, forward strand.
CCTTCGCTCGAGCATATCCTTCAGCCCGAGCTAGCAGATTGGCAAAGTCCCTGAGGTACTTCTTCTCCAGAAAGAATAACAAATTATTCTTCTAAAGGCCGCTCTTGAGTGCGGCCATTGCAACAGAATGGTCTAGGTTCCAGACCTCCAATGTAGCAGCATTAAACTGAAAGACATAAGTCCAAATAGATTCTTCCTCCATCTACTTGATATTCATCAAAAAATCTGAACCTCGGTACGGACGTCGGCTGCTGATGAAGTGAGCCACAAACTGATGGCTCATCTGGTCAAAGGAGAAGATCTTACCTGGCTACCAGTTTTTTGCTACTCTATTTAAGGTAGATAGGAAAGCTTAGCATAAGATGGTGACTGGTGCACCAGGAAGCAGCATCATAGTCTGGAAGGCCTCTAGGTGATCGATCGGATTAGAGGTTCCATCGTAGCTTTCAAATTTGGGAAGCTTGAAGTTTGGCGGAATGGACTCTTGCATAATCCTCTAAGAAAAAGGAGGGTCAGTGCAAATATTATTACCGTGTGAGGAGGGAGTATGATGGAGCTCTTTGATTCGTCAGCTCATTTCCTGGAGTCTTTGATTCAGGAGATCTTCACGATCATTGATCTTCAGGATTTTCTGGTGGGACGGAGGCAAAGCTCCCTCCTGGGTTGAGTCATGGTTCGAGCAAGGGCTCTCCACTCTCTGCTTCCTCTTTTTAGAGGTCACCGATCGGCTAGCCCAAGTCGACCATCCCTCGATCGGATTATGGGGCTCTGGAGAAGCCTGCTCCAGCCAAATTAGCATCGAAGCCTGATGATGTATGGCCTGCACTGTCTCTATGAGATCGCGAACCTATTGGACCAGTAGGTTGAATTATTCCGCAACCATCATAGCTATAGGTGGTGCTTGAGTTATTAGAGCTGAAGTGGGAGTGGATAAATCTAGACAGGATTTGGCTGCAGAGGCCGTTGATCGTCGAATCGAAGCTTTTCTGAGAGGCATTTTTTTGGAAAGAACTCTAGAGAGGAAGAAGAGAGATCGCTGCTAAGCACTCCTTTAAGAATAAGAAAACTTCAGGAATAGAGGAGCCCTTTCTTTAGCGTCAATCCTGTTAGTGTAGAATCTAGTTGATGCCGAATTGAGTAAGAGTTGGAAAAGAAGAGATCGCTGTCAGTGATCTACAAAACAAAGTTTCATCTGGAGTCGATGGTGGTGGCTCTGACAGGACCCTCCGACGATCAAGTCAGCTCTTCTGGCCAACAAAAATGGATTGCTTAGGCAAGAATGCAGCAAAATTTTTGGAAGAAGAAAAGAGCTTAGAGAAAATGCATCTGAAGGATATCTTTTATTGATGGAGTCTAGAGCAGATTGATAGTGACAACTATAACCGTCTAATCATGGGCCGCTCGGAGCCATGTGAAATTTATTATGGAGAGAGGTGTCGCCCATAGTAGACTGATAATGACAGTCATAACCATCCGATCATGGTTCGCTTGGGGTCATGTGAAATTTATTACGGAGAGAGGTGTCATCCGTAGTAGACTGATAATGACAGTCGTAACCGTCCAGTAGTGGGATCACCTATTCATTGAGATTTAATAGTCGAAGTTCGGAGGAAGCAGGCATTGGTTGGTGAAGAGCTTTGACATATATCAATTCTAGAGGAGTGGGGACTCCTAAAAGGAATACGGCTAGAGGGGATCATCCACTATGAATACTACTTGAAATCTGGAAGTAATCCATTAGAGGAATCCGGATGGAGTTCGACTAATGGAGAAGTCTGAAATAAGTTTGGCTCCTAAAGGAATCCGATTGAAGGAGAAGTCTGAAAGAAGTTTGGCTCCTAGAGGAATCCAACTGAAGGAGAAGTTTGGAAGGAGTTCGGCTCCTGTAGGAATCTGACTAAAAGAAGAAGACCAGAAGGAGTTCGGCTCTTATAGGAATCCAACTAAAGGAGAAGTCTGAAAGGAGTTTGGCATCTATAGGAAGAAGACTGAATGAGAAATCTGGAAGAAGTTCGGGTCCTGTAGGAATTTGACTAAAGGAGAAGACCAGAAGAAGTTTGGCTCCTGGAGGAATCCTATTGAAGGAGAAGTCTGAAAGAAGTTCGGCTCATGTAGGAATCCGACCGAAGGAGAAGTTCAGGAGTTTGGCCCCTGAAGGAATCCGACTAAAAAAGAAGTCCATACTGAAGAAGAATTTTTTATTGAAGCTCTTCTTTGATTACTAATTACATTAGGCTAAGCATCAGACTGAACTTCGATGGGAGCGGGGTTTATCCCCAACAAACTCCTTCAGGATGAACTCCTCTAGTTGAACTCCCCCAAAATGAACTCCTCCAAGACGAACTCCTCCATGATGAACTCCCCTAGAATAAACTCCTCCAGGATGAACTCCTCTAGTTGAACTCCCCCAAAATGAACTCCTTCAAGATGAACTCCTCTAGTTGAACCCCAACAAAATGAACTCCTTCAAGATGAACTCCTTTAGTTGAACTCCCTTAGAATGAACTCCCTCAGGATGAACTCCTCCAGGATGAACTCTCCTAGAATGAACTCCTCCAGAATGAAGTCCTCCAGGATGAACTCCTCCAGGATGAACTCATCCAGAATGAACTCCTCTAGAATGAACTTCCCAAAATGAACTCCTCCAGGATGAACTCCTTCAGGATGAACTCCTCCAGAATGAACTCCTCCAAGATGAACTCCTCTAGGCTGAACTCCTCCAGAATGAACTCCTTCAGGATGAACTCCTCCAGTATAAACTCCCCTAGGACGAACTCCTCCAGGATGAACTCCTCCAGAATGAACTCCTTCAAGACAAACTCCTCCAGGATGAACTCCTTCAGGATGAACTCCTCCAGAATGAATTCCTTTAGGATGAACTCCCCAGGATAAACTCTCCCAAGATGAACTCTCCTAGGATGAACTCCCCTAGAATGATCTCCTCTAGTTGAACTCCTTCAGAATGAACTCCCCTAGGATGAACTTCTTCAGGATGAACTCTTCCCGAATGAACTCCTTCAGAATGAACTCCTTCGAGATGAACCCCCCAGGATGAACAACTCCGGGTTGTCAACTTTTTTCTTATATGCCATGAAGGAATAATACCTGACATGATTCCAGAGAATATTCTAGTGGACAAACAAAATATTTCTAGCAACTAACTGCTCTCCCATGACTAACAACCCACAATCCATCCTAACAAACTTCGAATCCTTCTATAAAAGGGAAAAAAGGAGAGACCCTAAGGTATGCAACTTTTCTCTCCCAAAGCTCATCTTCTTCGCTTTATTGAATGGAGAATTGACTCGAGCATCAGAAGGTCTCCATCGGAGCCAACCCCAATCGGAGACTTCTCTTGTAGGTGTGGTCGCCTTCATCCCATTGCCATCAACTTATCGCCATTGCACAACTCCAGCCAACCCAACCTCGAGACGAATTTTTGTATCAATAAATTTTGATTTATTTTAATTTTTTGCTATCCGATCTTGAAAAAGTTTCAAGATCTAACCCTGAAATCCTAGATTTAGTTTCTTTAACCACACCATCCACTAGAAATCTATGATCGTGGAGATTTTTGCATCTCTACCAAGGGAGTTTAGTGATATGAAAAAATAGTGAGAGCCTAATTTATTTAAAAAGGAAATCTCTAAATAAATTGGCCAAGTCTAATTACAAAATCTAACTAGAAACTTCAACTCTTTATAGAAAAATGTCTGCATCCAACCCACTAGCCGGTATCCTAGACACCCACAAACTGATCGGATCTAATTACAAGGATTGACTTCAAAACTATAAAATTATTTTGGATTTCAAAAAGCTAACTCATGTATTAGACTAGGATCTCCCCACCTTACCAGCCCGTCCATCCGTTGAACAGAGAGTATCTCTAAAAAAGTGAATAGATGAAGACAATAAAGCTAGGTACTATATGTTGGGCTCGATGTCTGATGAGCTTCAGCACCAACATGAGGACATCAAGATGGCTTGCCAAATTCACCTATAAGAGTTGTCTGGTAAAGAGAGTCATGTAGCCAAGTATCAAGTCACAAAGAGACTTTTTAAGGCTCAAATGCGTGATGGATAGTCAATCTAAAATCATTGTCTGATGATGATCAAGAACCTAGAAGAGCTTAAGAAGCTCGATGTCAAGCTAGATAGAAACTTACAAATTGATTTGATCTTGCAGTCCTTGACTGATGCATATGGGTAGTTCATCATGAACTTCCATATGCATAAGCTATGATGTACCTTAGCTGAATTGATGAATATGCTAGTTACTGTTATGTTTTCTTTGAAAGGTTTAAAGGACTTAATGTTTGCTATGGAGCGGACTTCCTCTAAGAGAAAGTCTTTTGGAAAGAAAAAGAAGTCTATGAAGAAGTAAAAAATAGATGAAGGAAAAAAAAAGGGAGAGCTGAAAAAGAAAGCTGCCGATAAAGAAAAATATTTTCATTACAATACAGATGGCCATTGAAAGCGGAACTACCCTTTATACCTGGCCAGCTTGAAGAATAAAAAGGAGGTAGGTCCTTCTGGAGGTATGCTCGTTATAGAATTTAACCTTATGATTTCTTTTGCATCCAGTTGAGTGCTTGACTCTGGTTCTAGTGCTCACTTGTGCACTTCTATATAGGATCTTGAGGAGAGCAGGAGGCTGAGGGATGGTGAGATGATCCTATGCATAAAAAATGGAGCAAGAGTTGCTGCTGTGGTCATGGGAACCTACCCTCTTTGACTACCTCAAGATTAGATTTAGTATTTAAGGACTGTTTTTATGTGCTTGCAGCAAGCAGAAATTTGATTTCTATTTCTTGTTTAGTATAGGAAGGATATGTAATTAGTTTTCTTAAGGACCATTGTAATATTTTTTTAAAAAAAATAAAATAACTAGTGGTTTCTTGATTAATGATCTCTACTAGTTACATATTGATGTTTCTATTTTCAATATCGAGCAAAATATGAATGCCATAGGATCAAAGCAACCTAGGGATAGTCTAAATGATAGGTATCTATGGCACCTTAGGCTAGGTCATATAGCGGAAGACAGGATTACCAAATTAGAGAAATCTAGGCTATTAAGTTTGTTAACTTTTAAGTCATATCCAATTTGTTAATCATGCCTTCATGGCAAAATGACTAAGCTTTCTTTTGTAAGATATGAGAAATGGGCCACAGACCTACTTACTCTGGTACATACGTATGTATGTGGCCCATTTGATATGCCGATCAAAGGTAATTATATCTACTTCATCATTTTTATTAATGATTTGTCTTGGTACGGGCATATATATTTGATGCAACACAAGTCTATAGCCTTTGAAAAGTTCAAAAAATTTAGACTCAAAGTAAAAAAACAAACCAAAAAGCCCATTAAAGTTCTTTGATCAGATCGAGGAGGTGAATACCTTAGTCGAAAATTCTTAGACTATCTTAAGGATAATAGCATTATCTCTCAATGGACTTCACCTACAATGCCTCAACTCAACGAGATTTCAGAATGAAAAAATCGGATCCTATTAGATATGGTTCGATCCATGATGAGCTTTATGGACCTCCCTAATTTTTTTTCAAAATATATTCTAATGACCGCAATGTACTTACTGAACTAGATTACTTCTAAAATCATTCCTACCACACCGTATGAGATATGGCATGATAAGAAATTAAGTCTGAGTCACCTTAGAATTTAGGATTGTCCAGCCCATGTCAAGAAACAACAGAAGAACAAGTTAGAGTCTAGGTCCTTTAGAGCTTGATTTATTAGATATCTGATAAGCATCATAAATTTACCAATAAAAATATTAATTTATTAATTAATTCATATTAATTTTTAAGAATTAATGATTAATTTATATATAATTTTTGAGAAATTCATATTTTCATTAATTAAAAAAAATAATTAAAAAATAATAAAAATTAAAAAATAAAATTTTATAATTAATGAAAATAGATCATTTTTTTGATCATAACGAAATAAGTTTGAAGCAAAATGGAGCTAAAATGGAAAAGATATGAATTTCTAAAGAAATAAAATAAAAAAATTTTAAATGAAAATTAACATACGGCTCAAATGGCTCAAGCCGCCATGCCGCAGCAGTCGGCGCATCCAAACGCACCGAGCCAAGTAGACCAAGCTGGTGCACCAAGCCATCTACGCTAGCCGACTCAAGCTCAGAAGCCATCAGCCGGTCTACAGCACAGTGTGGACCACCAAATCAGCAGACAATGGCGAATCAAAGCTTGCCACGTGGTGGACCTAGACCCCTAAAGGGTTTACAAAAAATTCATTGTGGCTCATAGAGCATTTTGGTCTTTTCATCTATCAATAAAAGGTACTGATTGGTTGCAGTGCACGATGTGCCCGGTCCACGCGGTCCATGAGAACAGTAAATGCGCAATCGTACGGTGGTGGTTGTTTGCGGTCAAGATCGAACGGTCAAGATTTTTTTTCGATTGCTGATTTCATCCAGATCACCATCGAACGACAGCGCTTGATTCCAGCTTCGATCCGACGGTCCAGAAGGCTCCCAAAAGTAATCAAATTCTCAGGCACGTGATCAACAACCTAAATTCCTCCATCAAGTATGATCCAACGGTCAGAAATTAATCCAACTTGATCTGGGCCATTACATGTCCATTTTTGGTATTTTTGGAAGCATCGGATCACCATCTAATGGCTAAAATTAAAAGAACTCAATAGGAGGTATTTTAATCTAAATTTCACTCAAATTTCTTCCTATTTTCATGATTAAAACAACCCTTAGTCCCACATTGCCTCCAAAAAAAATATCTAGCCTCCCTAGCTCTATAAAAAAGACCCAGGCCTTTAGAAATCAATATCTCAGATCAAGATGAAGCTTTGGTACAAGGTGAAGCTAGGCTATAGGTTAATGGCTGCTTCAAAGCAATTGGTGCCAAGAAGAAGAGCTGGGCTTCTACACCATCTTTCCACCAATGCCGATCCAAGATCAGAGATCACTCTATTTTATTTTTTTTTTATTTTATATATTTAAATTATGAACTTTTTAATACAATATTTATTTTTATGCTCTTTAATTTCATGCTTTTTATTTTTATTATAATTTAATTTTTTTTACACTTTAAATTATTACTTTTTATTTTATTGTAGATGCTAAGATCTAACTAGTAGATCTTAGTACCAAGTTTAAATTTCTTCACCTTTTAATTTTCGCCTTTTATTTTCCGACTGCACTTTTAATCCCAAAACTCTTCTCTTTTCTTTTTCTTTTATAAAATCAAAGATTTTAAATTTAAAAATACTACCTTTCCTATGGATTCGACCCGACTCACTGCTATCTACATAATTTTAATTATTTTAAGAAGTTAGATTAAATTGATAAACAAGGTGTTTTAACGACAACATCGCATTTCTATCAAATTTTTAGCACCATTACTGGAGATTATTTTTTATTTTTGATTTTGATTTCTTTAATTTATTTTAAATAAATTAAAAATAATTTTGGTAAATGCACCAAGTTTTTGACGTCGTTGCTGAGGAAGGCATGGACATTAAATTTTAGATCTCCTTGATTTTTTTTTATAAATAAAATTTTTATTTTCTTATAAATATTGCTTGCTAATTTTTTTATTATTTTGCAAAAAAAAAGATTAAAGAATAAAAAGAACCAGAAGTTTTGCTTGGTGAGATCAATCCTAACCCTAGTTCTCTTTTTATTTTATTTTATTTATTTATTTTATTTCTAAATTAATTTTAAAAAATATTTATTTAAATCTAATTAAAAATCTCATGATAAGATTAGAAATCCTAACTTCTTAGAGCATGCATCATATTATTTTTATTTTATTTTATTTTATTTTAGAGGTAAGGTAAGCCTTTCAGAATTCAATTAGTTGCATGCATCTAGTTTAAATTGCATAGAACCCTTTGATTGAAATTTTTTTGTGTATATTCATATTAAACTAAATTAAGGGCACAATCCAATTAAACAAGATAAGGTGGTGATTTAATCACCCTTCCTTGGCCCACAAACAACGAACCAACATCCTGCATTGACCTAAGCCTTTAATTTTAAAATTAATTAGACATCAGCCCTAGGAACTCGAGCTCAATAGGACAAGGAATCCTAAGAGTTGAACCAGGTTAGGATTAGTCAATTTGACTGGTGTCTAGGAAAGTGGTTCAGAGACAACTGGACCCAAAGGAAGGTGGTTTCTAATTAGTTCTGTTAGCTTATCTGGCCAAGCACAATTGGTGTCTAAGATAAGCAATGGGGGGACCCACCGATCTTACACTTACTTGACCAATTGATTGACTGATCTTACACTTGGAGGGCTTAAAGGTGACCTTGGCAGTTAGGAGCTGTCTAGATTTAGGATAATCCTTAGTTAAGATTGATTGACCAACTTGATTGCTAACCAACATTAAACCAAATTAAACTTAATTCTTCTCTCTCTTCTTAGTTCTAGGACTCCTTAGGACCTCTTCTTTAGAACTCTTCTTTTTTTCTTTTTCTTTCTCTTCTAAAAATAAAATAAAATAAAATAAAATAAAAATTAAATTTAACTAACTAAAAAAATATTAAAAATGATAATTTAATTTAATTTAATTTAATTAATAAAAAATAATTAATTTTAATATAATAAAAAATATAAAAAATTAAAAAAAAATTAAAAAAAAAATTTGAACCACACATTAGGGTTGCACTAGTGCATGCACGGTAAGAAATTGCTTTACCTGATCTAGTTGAACGCAACCATAAAATTAAAAGGCTAAATTATATTAAACTCGATAACTAAATGGCTGAAAATTTTAGAGAACCACCTAAGCAGATGAAGAAATACTTTATTTCTTCCACCTATAACCCATCGACTTGTATCTAATTATCTAAAATTCATGCTACCCACTATGAGATCAAGCCGACCACAATCCAGATGCTCCCATCTTTCTACAGGAATACCAATGAAGACCCTTATAAACATCTGGATGAATTCTTAGAAATCTATTCTACGGTAAAAATTCAAAATTTAACTAATGATGCCCTTAGACTAATTTTATTTTCCTTATCATTAAAAGACAAAGCCAAGTACTGGCTTGGGACAATAGGGAGACCAATTAAAACTTGGGCTGACTTGCAAAGTGAATTTCTTAAAAAATTTTATCCCATAGGCCGAACCAATATTATAAGGCAAGCTATCACTGGATTTTCTCAGTTTCTAGAAGAATAGATTCACGAGTCATGGGAGAGACTTAAGGAACTTCTTAGAAAATGCCCACACCATGGTCTGTCTAAGTGGCAAATAGTTCAAGCTTTCTATGAGGGTTTAGGAGACCAATACAGACAGATAGTAGATGCATCCTGTGGAGGTGCATTCATGAACAAGAGTGAGGACGAAGCCTATACCTTATTTGAAATCCTGAGTGAAAACTCAATTAACCATACTTCGTTGTCTTTCCACCAAACCTAGGCAGGGATCCATGAATTTAAACATCTAGAATCTAGTCATAAGACTGATTTAAATTTGATAAATAAAGTGGACTTTCTTGCTCAGAAATTAGATCAAGTCCTAACCCTAGGTCAACAATCTCCTGCATAATTCACATCATCTTCTAATTATCAGGAGATTTGTTCAATCTGTGCTAGCCCAACCCATCATGTGAGTGAATGTCCTATGACTGCACAGTTTTCATCTTTTATCCAAGAACAAGTCCAAGCTGCTAAAGGCTACTCCAAGCCGGTTAATGATCCATTTTCAAATTCATATAATCCAGATTGGAGCAACCACCATAATTTTTCTTGGACATCTCAACAGACTCAGGCTCAGACCCAAATTTTACCTATGCAAAATTATCAAAATAGATCCCAATACCAAAATTATGCCTATAATAGATGGTCAGCCTAGTAAGCCTTTCCAGCCACCATATCATAAAATCAGCCCTTCATACCCACCTCCTCAACAGATCCAATCTAGCTGATGATAGATTTAACCAACTTCAACAATTAATTCTGACTCAACAGCAATCTATCACCAAGCTAGAAGCTCAAATAGGATAATTAGTTGAGTCTAACATGAGGAGAGAACTAGATCAACTATCGAACCTACCAATTTCAAACAACCCACCTAATGTCCACCAACCACCTGGACCAAGTTATCAATTTAATGTCTCACTTAAGAATCCCCAATCTTGAGAATACCAAAGTAATTTCTGAACTTAAAAGCTATAGGATTCTTATGGATCCATACCAAGATCAGGTGAGAGAGGCTATTACTGATGCTAGCCAAAATAAAAATTTAGAGAAATTAGTTAGTACTGAGACTAACCACATAGAAGAACCCGAGTCAGAAACTAGTACTGATGCTGGTTCCAGTTTAAATGAGATAGAAATAGGAAGAAAGAGAATAGATGATTTACCTGAGACTTATAAATCTAAAAGCTTGTTTCCTTCAATCCTAGAAGCTGGTTCTTCTTACAAAAATTAGAAGGCATGTAATGAAATGTCAATGGAGTTATTTAAACAAGAACATATTAATTTATCTCCAGAATTAAAATCACCTTTAGTCACCATTCCAGCACCCATTGAATCAAACTTGACTCCTAATACAAAAACTGTTAGATATATGTGCCCTAGAAGCCAAAATTGGCTGACACTTGTAATACACTTCCAAGGGCAAAATTATAATTTTGACTAAAATCAATAAATAGATTATTTTCTATCACATATGTGTATTTAGTGTCTGTGATACATTCTTTGAGTTAATGGTAATGATAATTCATATTTTCAAGAGTTGAAAATTTAAGACATGAATAATCATTATTAACTCATAAATTGCTCCCAACCATAGGATCATTATGAGGATGGTGATTGATCCGGAAGGTTGGTGTACAATCGCTTCTAGATGAGTCTTGAGTCTACGGTGTGGAGACACTAGAGCGAGAGTACAGGTACTCGTTAGAGAACGAGGGCACTGAGCGTGACCACCTCGAGTAGTCATTTGGGAGTCTACCTTCTCGTCAATGACTAACTCAATGCTGCAGTAGTGTGTCTGGTTCTTTGATCTGAGGTGAATCAGTAGTTCATCTTGAGGGTGTTATAGTTTGACTACACCATTACTCGGTCTCCTAGCCATATGGAACCCTGAGGTGTATGTTGGCTATGACATGTTCATTGTAGCAATTGGATGGCATCAAGATGAAATCTATCTACCTTGGTGGTAGAGGAGTAGCCCTATGATGATCATGAGAGTCAAGTCCAGAAATCCATAGCCATGGTAGAGTGAAATAATAGAAAGAGTTTCTATTTAGATTTTCACATTGGACTTGAATCGAATGATTACATCATATGACAGAGACTAGGGTTTGACGAGTTTACCTTAACCCTAATCTGATCGGGGCTCAAGATAGAAGAACTTAATCACACAGATAGCTGCACCAAGAGGTTTACATTCAGCTCTGATGGGTTGCCACCATATACTGCTAGGTGTCACTGGTGGATTTTGGGAGCAATTAGAATGATTTAGATGATCGATCATTCTAGCTGTTCGAATCAGAAGAGTTCTGATCCATCGAAAGGAGTTTCAATGATGTCGATGATGGAGATCATGACATATCCCATTACCATACAAAACTGAACCTAACTGGGTCACACAAACAAGGGTTTGAATCTGGTGATCATCAATTGAACTAATTTAGTTCAATTGATCTGAATGAGATTCAATTAGGTTCAAGAAAATCGTGCTAGCACTCGATTGAACCTAACGTTCTTCTTTTGCTATCATAAATAAGTTGTCCTGTCTGAGCCAAAGGAGTTTGTGCTCAAACAGAGGCCTTCATATGGTCTGACTGGAGGTTGTCCAAGTCAGAAAAGATTATCTTATTTGTAAGATACTACCTATCATTTTTGGTCACCTGCCATTTCTTGTTCTTTGACTTTGGTCAATAGTCTACCTTTGACTGGTCAAACATTGACCATTGACACTTTAACTTTTGACCACATGTCATGCACCTATTGGAGAGCTGGTGGGGGCCTGTCCCCCTGCAAGAACCTGGCAAGAAGATGGGCGCACGCCACCCTAGGCGTGTGCCCAAGTTGGAGGCGCCTAGGAGTCGTTGTTGGACAAGGACTCCACCTCTCTTTTGGATTCCAATTAGAGTTCTCCCTAAAACCAACTTTGACTGATCTTAGGCGCCCTCTAAGTAGGAATCCAGGGGTCTCTATTCCCATCAATCAGATTTAGATCTGATTTCACAAAGGGTTGTGATTGGTTGGGAGGAAGAGGAGTTGGATCACGCTTAGTCTATAAAAAGGACCCTGCGCCCAACTCAGTTTAAGATTCAATTGAGAATTGAAAACCCCATGCCCCAAGGCTGCCTCTCCCCTCCTCCTCCATGCCAAAGCTTTTTCTCCTTCTCCTCTCCACGTCCAAAAGATTTTTGGACCTTGGTTGGTATGATCCAGATCAAAGAAAGACGATCAAAAGTAAGAAGGCTGCACAGATGCAAAAGGACGACTGCTGATCTTCAAAAGGAGTTTTGAAGATCCTCCAGATTAGATCCAGATCTAATTTTTGGAAGTGTGATAGAGAAGAAGAGGATCTCTAGATCCAGCCCGAGTGGATACCGGTAGAGGCCAGATGCTTGCGTGGCTCGATCCAGAACCTTCCGCTGCAAATAGGATCATCAACAGGGTAATAGGATTACCCAAATTCATGTAAATTAAATTTGATTTAATTTATCCTTATTTTATTTTATTTATTAAAATAATAAGAATCAGATCTAAAACGTATCAAGATCTGATTAGAATCAAGAAAAAAAATTTGAAATATATCTCTTGATCTGATCAGATCTGAACGAACCTGGTCTGAGAAATCAGGATTTCCCTTCAACTGGTATCAGAGCCATGGTTCTAAAATTATTTAGATCTGATTTTAAATTTATTTTAATTAAAAAATATATAATTTTAGATGTCACATGAGATGTAATCAGATCTAAAATTAGAAAAAATTAAAATTAAATAATTTGGATCTAAGATTAGAAGATATGCATGACTAGTTCTAGAATAGAATAGTTCTATAGAATAGTCTTGCATGTTCTTGATTTAATCTGATTAAATCATACTTTAGATCTTTTTATTTACTATTTTTTGATATTATAAGTGTTATAATAACATCTAAAAAATAGCAAATAAAATTATTTAATTTTTGAATATCATATGAGATATGATTGATGCATGTCTAGACTAGTTGTAGAATAGTTCTACATAATTATCTAGATTAGAATTTATTTTGATTAGATCAATTTAAATCTAATTTTTTAGATTATTATGAGATAATTTAGATCTAAAAACATGCATGATTATGATACATGAGATGTATGCAAAATATGCCATAATTAGATCTGATTTATATATGAGATATATGATATAGATCTGATATTGTTTTGTAGTATTGAATGTTCCTGATTAAGAAGTTCCTGTTGGCCGTTCGGTCATAAGAACGAAGAAGGATTTAAAGGCCCTCTCTTCTCATTCGATGGGGTGTTCTTATGATGTGTAGGGGTGCTGCGTGTTCATCCTTAATCAGAAACCCAAAACTTACTTTCTGCAAAACCCTAGATCCTGAAACCCTAGGATTTATTGTGCATATTTTATTTATGAACCCTACTTAATTAAGAATTAAGTTTATGGAATATTAATTAGGTCTAAAATTGAAAATTTTAGATCTAAGACATATTCATAATACTGGGTTCGGGCTTGGGTAGCTCAATTAGGTCTAAGCGGTTGATCAAACCGAATCAAGAGTTGGTTAGATGGGATCAACAATGCTTAAAATTGACCAGCCTAATAGGATTAAGTCTGGGTCAAGATCGAGTCACGATCAAGCAAGACCTAATTCATCCTTCTGATCTCATTCTATCACCTATGATAGATGTAAAAAAAATGAAGAGAAGAGAAAGAAAGAGAGAGAAAGAAAAAGGAATTAAGAAGTTGGTGCCCCTTCGATCAATCTTCTCCACTATGCCCCCAAGTGCGACTCATCTTGCCTCTCTAGTTGATCCACTCTCCTGCATGCCTCGGACGTCGCCAAACTCGTCGTAGCAAAGCTGAATCCTCCAAGCCCGCATGCATTTGGCCAAATTCTCCTGCGCCTATCTCACGTCCGGACGATCTCCTCCCAGTGCACTTCCAACCACAGCCAATCCCCTCCCCGCGCTCCTAGCCATAGCGGGGCCAAGTTCCCAGATGCATTCCTAGGCATGGCCAGTGATAACTCTGATCCCCTCTTTCATGCAACAGGCAACAATTAAAGTGCTTCCCAAAATCCGACCTTCTCTCCTATGCACCCAAGTGGTCGAACCCACCACCAAAGTGGCCCTCGAAGTCCTTGTGTGCATGGTGCCGAAGTCCTTACGAGGTCTGTGCGCTCCTAACATCGCCAAGGTCCCCCATGCACATGCATTTGTTTGATCTTTTTGAAAGTCCTTCCATGCATATCTCGCATCATATAGTGTCAAAGCCAACTTGGAGCAACCCCGAAGCCACCCATAAAATGCTACAACTTAGGCACGTGGCTCTTTGAATTACACCCACTAAAGTCAAATTAATACAAAAAAAAAGAGAAGAAGAAGAAGAAGAAGAAGAAGATAAAATCTGATCTGAATCAAGATGGTCAAACAGAACCCATGATCTTCCAAATAGAGAACTCATGGTAAGAGACTTTCAAGCTTTTATTCATTATCTTTTCCTTCTCATAGGGCTATAGGACACCAAAATCAAGGACTGCACTCAAAGTCAATCAAGACTAAGTTTAAGAAACTAAAGCTAAAGCTGGAGTTAGAATCTAGACTAATTCAAGATCAAGTTCAAGACCCATCCGAGGGGCAAGCAAGATAAATTCGAGGCAAAGATCACACAAGTCCGAGGTCTACATAGGTTCAAGCACAAAAGATCGAGGCCAATAAAAATTCAACCTCAATAAGCCAAGCTCACCAAAAAAAATGAAACAATCCGAGGTAAAGGCCTAAGCCGAGCTGAAGTCAGATTCAAGATCCAAGCAAGGTCAGAATCAAGGTAAGCTGAAGCTAAAATCACTAA
>QRFJ01003855.1:26857-104114 GCA_006176705.1 Cocos nucifera
CTCGATCTGATCGAAGAACCTTAATGGGTTTTCCAATTTAATTTTCTACTTCATGTCTGAATTCTTTGAACTTTTCAAATGCTTCAGACTTATGTCTCATAAGATACACATAACAGATCATCGGTAAAGGTAATGAAGTAGACAAAATTGCCTCTAGCCGGCACATCGAATGGGCCGCACACATCAGTATGTACTAGGGCAAGGAGATCTGGTGCCCTCGTCCCATGTCCAACAAAAGGAAGTTTAGTCATTTTGCCTTGAAGACAGGATTCACAAGTTGGATATGACTCAGAAGTCAATGGACTCAATAGCCCATTTTTCTCCAATTTGTTGATTCTATTTTTTGCTATATGAACTAATCTTAGGTGCCATAGATATCTGTCGTTTGGACTATCCCTAGGTCGTTTGGCATTCACGTTTTGCTTGACAGTTAGAATAGGTACATCAATATGTAGCTGATAAAGACCATTAATAAGGAAACCATTTGCAATTTTATTTCTTTTATAAAGAATGTTACAATAGTCCTTAAAGAAGGTGATCACATAACCTTCTTGTGCTAAGCATGAAACAGAAATCAAATTCCTGCTAGCTGCAGGCACAAAATAACAGTCTTTCAAAACTAAGTCTAACCCAGATGGTAATCGAAGAGGGTATGTTCCCACAGCTACTACAGCAACTCTTGCTCCATTATCGATGCGTAGGATCATGTCTCCATCTCTCAGCCTCCTGCTATCCTCAAGACCCTGCATGGAAGTGCACAGATGAGCACTAGAACTAGAGTCAAGCACCCAACTGGATGCAGAAAAAACCGTAAGATTAGACTCAATAACGAGCATACCTCCAGAAGGACCTTCCTTCTTGTTCTTTAGGGTGGCCAGGTAAGTAGGGTAGTTCCGCTTCCAATGGCCGTCGCTGTTGCAATGGAAACACTTTCCTTTGACATCGGCCTTTTTCTTCGGTTCTACTTTCTTCTTCTTAGATCCTTCCACCTTTTGCTTTTTCATAGACTTCTTTTTCTTTTCATAAGACTTTCTTTTGGAAGAAGTCTGTTCCATAGCAAGAACTGAGCCTTTAGAACCTTTCATAGAAAGCTCAGCGGTAACCAGCATATTCATTAACTCAACCAAGGAATTCTGAAGTTTATGCATATGGTAATTCATGATGAATTGCCCATATGCATCAGTCAAGGATTGCAGAATAATATCATTCTGCAAGTCCAAGTCTAACTTCATACCGAGCTTCTCAAGCTCTTCCATATCCTTGATCATTGTCAGACAGTGATCTTGGACTGACTGCCCATCACGCATCTTAACCTTAAAAAGTCATTTTGTGACTTGATATTTGGCTGCGCGACTCTGTTCACCAAACATTTCCTGCAGGTGAGCCAACATTTGGTGAGCAGTCTCGATATCCTCATGTTGGCACTGGAGCTCATCAGACATCGAGCCCACATGTAATATCTGGCCTTATTATCTTCGTCATATCCATTTTTCTAGAGATGCCTCTCTGTTCAACAGATGGACGGGCTGGCAAGGTGGGAGGGGTCCTGTCCAGTACATGTGTTAACTTCTCGAAACCCAAAATAATTTTGTAATTCCTGAGCCAATCTTTATAATTGGGTCCAGTCAGTCTATGTGTGTCCAGGATACATGCCAATGGGTTGGACGCAGACATTTTCCTATAGAGAGTCAAAAATTCTAGTTAGATACTATAATTTTGACTTGACCAATTTGTTTAGGAATTTTATTTTTAAACAAATTGGCTTCCACTATTTTCTCGGATCCCTACACTTCCTCTGTAGAGATGCGAAAATCTCCACGATTAATGATTTCTAGTGGGTGGTGCGTCTCACCAACTGACTCATCACCTCACCTAATAGTTATTGGTGATGGGTTAGCCAATGAGTGAAACAACTCTTGTTCAATGATTCTCTAATCATGGTGCACCCAAACTTGGTCTCTAATTCATGAATCTCACCGTATCCAGAATATTGATCCACTCTTTAGTTAAGTCAGACCCACCATTTGCATAAACTGGATTCCTAATTGAGTCTCTCACCGTATCCGGAATATTGAGCCCAACTCATCCTCCAGTCCATAGCATCCAATGCCTAATAGACATGGTTGCATCTTTCCGGTGCAACTGAGCCACTGTATCCAGCCGAGAACAATCAACCCCAGGAAGGCCCGCACATCTACAATGGTGGAAGACCTCAGACTTAATCTTTTCTTAGGAAAATTGATTCAGGTCTCATTAAACTAGACTTGGCTTAGTCATAACAATTATGACTAACCTAGTGGCATGGGTTAGCTCGGATTATTGACCACCTCAGATCAGAACTATGTTAACAGATATGGCCAGGTAAGTGAGACCGGTGGAAGGAATATGCCATTAACTCGTACAAGAATGCATTCAGGTCGAGTAGCTTTCAATTAAAAAACCAGTCAGTCGTCATGCCAAACTTACTTAGACACCAAAATTGTTGAGCCAGAACCAATTGGGTTAGCCTACAATCCAGACTCTTAATCTCTGATCTTAAACCTTTCTTCCGATTGGAGCCTTTGGCCAATGAGGCCCGGTTCTAGAGGTGCATGCGGGGGGAGGCTTTAGAGCCTCCAATCCTGGCTCCAACATCGGTAGGGGTTCACATGCCATGGATGCATGCACAGAGGACCCCAGGGCCTCCGATCTTCAACAGCGTGGGGGCTTTATGGCTCCAGATCCATCGAGGTTCAGCTTTGAAGATGTGAGGGATTTGGGACCTCTAATTTGGCAAGTCTTCGATAGTAGAAATGATGCATGCGTGTAGGGAAAGATGAGCTTCATGATAGATGAATGGAGGGAGACGACCAAATGTCGATCCGACAGCACATGGGGTCTGAAACGTGCATGAGAGGGGAATTGGTGACTTCGACCATGTCCAGGGGCATGGGGGAAGAGGTCAGCTCTACATGGGGTGCACGGGAAAGATGAAATGATCGAAGTCACTTGGGAAGCGAGAGAGTGAAGATTGGCCAGAGTAGTCATGGTTTGTGGCTAGGAGCATAGGGGAGAAGGATATCGACGTTCGGGGTTACAAGGAAGGAGAAGGTCGGCATGCGGGGAGGACTTCGACACCATTGTGACTGGTTCAGCCGCACCTGGGAGTGCAAGGGAGGAGGATGTCGGCTGGAGATGCATGGGCGCATGGGAGAGAGGAGAAGGTCGGAGTCGCTTTGGGGAGAGATGAGCTTGGTTGGGCATACAAGGGGAGGAAGATCATCTCGAATCATCGTGTGGGGGAGGTCGGAATTATCGTGCAGGGGAGAGAGAAGTTCAGAGTGGTCATAGGAGAGAGGATCGACCGATGCCGTCGCATGCCGCACTTGGGAGCATAGAGGAGGAGATCGATTGGTGCCACCACGGTCATGGGCTGTGCCTGGGAGCATGGGGGAGGTGGTCCCCCATCACGGTCATGGGCTGCACCTGGTAGCATGGGGGAGGTGGTCCCCCATCAAGGTCACGGGCTTCACCTAGGAGTGCGAGGAGGGGAGGTTGGCCGTCGCGGTCGTGGGCTACACCTAGGAGCGCGAGGAGGGGAGGTCGGCCATCGTGGTCGCGGGCTGCACTTGGGAGCACGAGGAGGGGAGGTCGGCCATCGTGGGCTACACCTGGGAGTGCGGGAGGAAGCATATCGACTGGAGGGGCATCGGCTGCTCCTTTCTCCCTCCCTCTTCTTCTTGTTCTTCTTTTATTTGTCATGGCTCCTCGAATCAGGGTTGGACTGGACATGGGTCAAGGTGCAAATTAGATCGGATCGATGGATGGGTTTGAGGTCTAACTACACTCTCTTGGGATTTTGACAATTTGAAGATCAAATTTGAGCCCTAAAATTACCTGAGTAAATGTGTACAAGATCTACAAGGAGTACTCAAGAGAATGTGGCTGGGGGCACATGTCTCGAGATGTACATTGGTCAGTAAAGAAGCTAGTGCAAAGAGGCATAACAGAATGTAGTTTATCCATGCAACTTTATGTGATATTTTGGAAACTCTATAGAAGTCGGTTCAAAGTGGGTATGGTGGTATCTTAAAGTATTTTTCATTCCAAATCCAATGGATCAAGTTTCATTGCAATCCGAGTTCGTTTGGATCACGAATATGGTAGTTTTATCTGACTGCACAGAGTCCTACAAGAATGGAGATTTCGAGTTTATCCTTATCTTGTACTTAGAGAGTTAAGTTCATGAGGGACTTATAATCTAAGGTTGTTCCTATATAAAAGGACACTCAAGGATGGGGTTAGAGATCAAGAGAGAGAGGAAAAGAAAGAGATCATCTAAGGATCCTCATATATTTGTGAGAGATTGAGAGACTGGGAGAGCTTCTATTGTAAACCAGTGAGTGGTTATTTAATAAAAGTTCTCTTCCCCTTATTTCTTCTTCTTCTTCATGGTGTTTCCTGGTGTCGCATTTCGCTATGTTCTATTGTTGTTGGGCATGGCCTAAGTCATAGAGACTAGGTTCCCATACTAGGGAGGCTGATCCATTCTCTTCTACCCAGTGAAGAGCTGACCAAGCCACACGTTATTAGGATTTGCTCTGAGATCCCTTCGTACGCAATAGTTGGTATTAGAGCAATATCAAAAATGAAGAAGATGACCTCTACATCAGCATCCACGGTGGGAATGGAGGATTCATCATCCTTGACCTTGGATCCTAATCCTGCCTCAAGAGGAGGCACGACAGCGGATGGAGTGCATTCAATTGATGATTCCCTGCAAGGGCTATGGATTGCATCTACGATTATCTCCACCGACAATCGACTATGGTAGTGAGAGGCCCAAATAGTTGAGGTTGAAGGGTGAGTGGAGGACCTCAAGGGTAAGGATGCAATCCTTCGAGGTGAGATCGCTGCTCAGCTGAATCAAATTTCCTTCGATATGGAGTGGTGCTATGAGGAAGTGCTGCAGTGCAACAAGAAGTTGGAGACCATGGTGAAGGCTCTCCAAATACTGGTGGTTGACCTTTCAAAGAAAAAAACTATCATGGAAGTGTCCTCTTCTACCACAATAATGGAGGTCACAAGTGAGGCTACACGTCCCTGCACAAGCTTGATGTTCCCATGCCGCAGGAGTTTTGTGGGCAGTGGTCCGCAAAGAAGGTAGATAACTTTCTTTTCCTCATGGAATAATACCTACAGGTTACCGATGTAAGGGGTGAAGCCATGAAGGTGAGCATGATGGCCATGTTCTTGAGGGATGTGGCAATGCTTTGGTGGCGACATCAGGCTGACGATATGAAGCGAGGGGTTGATCCAATCACCACTTGGGCTGATCCAATCCCAGCACCCATTGAGGGTGTTCTTACTGAATTTGGGGATGTGATGCTCTCAGAATTATCCAAGCGATTGCCATCAAGAAGAGAAATTGATCATCGAATTGATTTGGTGCAGGGAGCACATCCACCAGCTCAAACACCATATAGAATGGCCCCATCTGAACTCCAAGAGCTGAGGAGACAGCTAATGGTGTTGGTGGATAGTGAGTTCATCCGACCTTCGAAGAGTCCGTATGGAGCATCGGTACTTTTTTAGAAGAAGCATGATGGTTCATTGAGCCTCTGCATCGACTACAAGGCTCTCAACAAACTCACAGCGAAGAACAAGTACCCCATTCCATGGATTGATGATTTGTTCGATCAACTTGGTAAGGCACAGTGGTTTTCCAAGTTGGATCTTCGCAGTGGGTTCTATCAAGTTTACATGGCAGAGGAGGACATCGAGAAGACTGCATGTGTGATTAGGTATGGAAGGTTAAAGTACCTTGTCATGCCTTTCGGCCCCACCAATGCTCCAAAAACCTTCTGTGCTTTGATGCAATATGTACTCTATGACTTTATCGATAAATTCATGATAGTATACTTGGATGATATTATTTTCTATAGTCAGATGTTGGATGAGCATGTGGTGCACTTGAGGCCAGTCTTCTTCATCCTACGGCAACACCAGCTCTTTGTGAAGAAGGAGAAGTGCATGTTTGTGCAACGGAGGTTGCCATTCCTTGGGCACATCATTGGGGATGGAAAGCTCATGATGGATCCCTCTAAGATTTCAGCCATAGCCGAGTGGGAGGTACCTACATGTGTTATACACTTACGCTCTTTTCTTGATTTGGCAAATTATTATAGGAGGTTCATCATGGGATATTCAAAGTTATGCGCCCGATTGATAGATTTGTTGAAGAAGGGTCGACCATGACAAAGGTCAGATCAATGTCAGGAGGCGTTCGATCATCTCAAGTAGACAGTCACAGAGGAGCCGATCCTCATGCTACCGGACTTCTTGGTTTCTTTCGAAGTTCATACTGACACATCAGATTTTGCCATTGGAGGGGTGCTCATGCAGGAAAGACACCCAGTGGCCTACGAGAGTCGAAAGTTGAACGACACCAAGTGCAGGTATATGGTTCATGAGAAGGAGATGATAGTGGTTGTGCATTGCCTTAGAACCTAGCACCATTACCTCCTCGGATCCAAGTTTGTGGTGTGCACGGACAACATGGCCATAAGCTACTTCCAAATCCAACCAAAGCTTATCCTAAAACAAGCGAGATGGTAGCAATTTCTCCCTGAATTCGATTTTCACATCGAGTATAAGCCAGGCCGAACTAATTTGATTCCTGATACCCTAAGTAGAAAGGCACAATTGACTGTGGTTTCTTCCACTTTCGGACCAGCAAGTGACTTAATAGAGAGGGTCAAGACTGAGATGAAGAAGGATCCATGGGCCACATCCATGGGTGAACTCATCAAGGATGGCAAGGTGCGCCGTTTTTGGACCGAAGGTGGGCTGATTTTGACATGGGGATGGCATGTCTATGTGCCTTTAGGTGGAGGGCTGAGGCACGAGGTGCTGCGAGAGCATCATGATTCTATGTGGGCAGAACATCAAGGGGTGCATCGTACCCAAGCTCTCATAGAACATAGCTACTATTGGCCAAATATGCAAGAAAGACATCGAGGGGTATGTTCGCACTTGTTTAGTATGCCAACAAGACAAGGTTGAACATCAGTGGCCTGCAAAATTGTTGGAGCCATTGCCTACACCAGAGCATCCATGAGAGAGCATCTCCATGGACTTCATCATTGGTTACCTCTAGTGGAAGGGTATAGCTCCATCATGGTAGTTGTGGATCACTTCTCAAAGTATGGAGTCTTCATTCTAGCACCTACTACTTGCCATGTGGAAGATGTGGCGTGGTTGTTCTTCATATATGTGGTGAAATATTGGGGGATACCATGAAGCATTACTTTTGATCGCGATGCTCGCTTCATGAGAAGATTCTGGATTGAGTTATTTTGGATACTCAGAGCAGAGTTGAAGATGTCCACGACTTTCCACCCTCAGACTAATGGCCAAACAAAATGAACAAATGCATTACTAAAGATGTATTTGAGGCACTATGTGAATGCCAACCAGCGAGATTGGGTGCGACTCTTGGACCAAGCCTAATTCAGTCACAACTTGCAGCGATCGGAGTCGATCGATAAATCACCATTTTAGGTGATAACAGGGCAACAACCAGACACTCCAGGGAGTATCGCAGTGGACTACATGGGACATAGCCCAACCACCTATAGGTTCGTGAGGGATCTGAAGGAGGATACAAATTTGGTTCAGATCTCCTTGTTGAAAGCGACCAAACGGATGAAGAAGTGGGCTGACATAAAGCGGCGTGTAGCTGAGTTTTAGATTGGTGATCAGGTATTGGTGAAACTCTACCATCACATGAGATTAAAGTTGGGCTACCACAAAGCACTCGTGAGGAGGTATGAAGGCCCCTTCATCATCACGCATCAAATTGGAGAGATTGCGTACCGCTTGTCGCTGCCTTCCAAGCTGAAAGTGCATCTGGTGTTCCACGTGTCTCTGTTGAAGCCATTCAAAGAAGACACAATCAACCCTTCTCAGGCTCAAAGTGGGAGAGCTCCAGTGGCTGTAAGAGTTTATTACACCAAGAAGGTTTCTGAAATCATGGCGGACAGGAAGAAGGGCAGTTGGGTGGAGTACTTAGTCCAATGGAGAGGACTAGCAGACTCAGAAGTGAGTTGGGAGTATGGTGACGAACTATGATAGTTTGAAGACATCATCAACAAGTACCGCCTAGCCTCATCGGGGGCAACTTCGGCTTAGGTGGGGTGGGTGTCACGGCTCCTCAAATCGGGGCTGGACTGGACACGGATCAAGGTGCAAACTAGATCGGATCGCTGGATGGGTTCGAGGTCTGACTACACTCTCTTAAGATTTGGGCAACTTGGAGATCAAATCTGAGCCATAGAATTACCTGAGAAAATGTGTACAAGATCTACAAGGAGTACTCAAGAGAATGGGGCCAAGGGCACATGTCTCGAGATGTACATTGGTCAGCAAAGAAGCTAGTGCAATGAGGCATAACAAAATGTAGTTTACCCATACAACTTTATACAATATTTTGGAAACTCCATAGAAGTTGGTTCAAAGTGGGTAAGGTGTTATCTTAAAGAATTTTTTGTTTTGAATCCAACGAATCAAGTTTCGTTGCAATCCAAGTTTGTTTGGATCACGAACTTGGTAGTTTTATCTGACTGCATAGAGTCCTATGAGAATGGAAATTTTGAATTTATCCTTATCTTGTACTTAGAGAGTTGAGTTCGTGAGGGACTTGTAACCTGGGGTTGTTTCTATATAAAAGGATACTCAAGGGTGGGGTTAGAGATCAAGAGAGAGAGGAAAAGAAAGAGATCATCTAAGGATCCTCTTGTATTTGTGAGAGATCGAGAGACTGAGAGAGCTTCTATTGTAAACCAGCGAATGGTTATTTAATAAAAATTCTCTTCCCCTTATTTCTTCTTCTTCTTCATGGTGTTTCCTGGTGTCGCATTCCGCTGTGTTCTATTATTTTTGGGCATAGCCTAAGTCATAGAGACTAGATTCCCACACTAGGGAGGCTGATCGATTCTCTTCTGCCCTGTGAAGAGCTGACCGAGCTGCATGTTGTTGGGATTTGCTCTAAGATCCGTTCATACTTGACATATTTTCTTCTCTCTCTCTTTTTTTGGAAATGGGGGAACTAAAATTTTTTTATTTTTTTGGAAATAGGGGAATTGAATTTTTTTTTTACTAAAATCATGAAAATCCAAATGAAATAGCAACCGGGTATTTTGAAGGTTTATGATTAGTCAAATTTTCTAGACCAGGTGAATGCTAATTCTTTGGGCTCATCTGATGATAAGAACATATATGATAGATCATATTTTATTATAATTTTAAGATGTTTCTTAGTTCGCTACCATTAGGCCTCTCAATCAACTGAAGTTACTCCTATACTCA
The DNA here is from genome assembly GCA_006176705.1 of Cocos nucifera. Taxonomy (NCBI): domain Eukaryota; kingdom Viridiplantae; phylum Streptophyta; class Magnoliopsida; order Arecales; family Arecaceae; genus Cocos; species Cocos nucifera. The sequence goes on from QRFJ01003855.1 coordinate 36,206, forward strand.
GAAGTTGATCCTCTACTAATAAATGAAGATACAATTCTCACAAACAACAATACATTTAATTAACCAATCATTTTCCATACAAAGCATAATTTTAGTTTTTCATTCAACTATGTGGGTGGTGTCTGTGTTGATCTTTCCTAAGGGATGAGTGCAAGCTGTGATATTTACCGTGACTTTAGAAGTGATATCTTGGTGCTAAATAAAGATGCAATAAGTATGACAGTAAGTTCATGCCACAGTAACCGTCAACACAGGAAAGCCTCCCTTCGCTCTCTAATTTTTATGATATCCCTCCAATTTTTTCATCTTTCCTAGGACCTTAGTCTCTCTATTTCATTTTGGATTTCAGAGGTTACTTTTATTTTGCCTAGTATATTGGAGTGCAAATGAAGATCCTCCTTCTAATGCTTGATTCTATCTAGAACTCAATTGAATGGATGAAAAATCAAAAGTATAATATGACTAGAAAATTATCATTATTATATTTCTTATTTGGATCTTGTGGCATTTTCACTGGTTAAGATCATCCCTGTCACCACCTCCTTCCTTGCTTAAGCTTCTCTCTTCAATTGAATTTTTTTTCTCATTTGGTGCCCTCTAGTTTGAGCCTGGATAGGATCTATTAAAGATGGATGTTGAATCCCAATGTTATTGGAGCGACGTGCAGAGCTCCTCTCATTGGATGCTCATTTCTTTCCATAAACGGGCTCAAAGGTCCTTCCTCTAGCGCCAATCTGTTGATGCAGAAATCCATCTAGAGGTCGAATTGGCTGGAGTTGTGCGATGGCGGCAAGTCAATGATAATGAAATGGAGGCGGCAACACCTGCATGAGAAGACCCCGATCGAGGTTGGCTCTAGCGAGGATCCTCCGATGCTCAAGTCAATTCTTCGTTCAATAAAGGGAAGAAGATGAGCTTAGAGGAGAAGAGTTACGTACCTTAGGATCCTTTTTTTTTCTTTTATAGAAGGCTCCGAAGTTTGTTAGGATGGGTTGTGGGTTGTTAGTCATGGGAGAGCAATGAGTTGTCAGAGATATTTTGTTTGCCCACTAGAATATTCTTAGGAATCATGTCAAGTATTGTCCCTTCATGGCACGTAGGGAGAAAGTTGACAACCCAAAGGGGTTCATCCTGGGGGAGTTCATCCCAGAGGAGTTCATCCTGGAGAAGTTCATCTTGGAGGAGTTTGTCCTGGGAAAGTTCATCCTGGGGGAGTTCATTCTAGGGGAGTTCAACTAGAGGAGTTCATCCTAAAGGATTTCATTCTGGGGAGTTTGTCCTGGGGAGTTCATCCTGAAGGAGTTTATTCTGGGAGAGTTCCTGGAGAAGTTCATCCTGGAGGAGTTCATCCTAAAGAAGTTCATTCTGAAGAGTTCATCCTGGAGGAGTTCAGTCTGAAGGAGTTCATTTTGGAAGAGTTCATCCTGGAGGAGTTCATCCTGGAGGAGTTCATTCTAGGGGAGTTCAACTAGAGGAGTTTATTCTGAAGGAGTTTATTCTAGGAGAGTTCATCCAGAAGGAGTTCGTCCTGGAGGAGTTCTTCTTGAAGGAGTTCATTCTCTGGTAGTTCATCCTGAAGAGTTTGTTCTGAAGGAGTTTATTCTGGGGAGTTCATCCTGGAGGAGTTCATCTTAAAGGAGTTCATTCTAGGAGAGTTCATCATGGAGGAGTTCATCCTTGGGGAGTTTATCTTGATGGAGTTTATTCTGGGGGAGTTCATCCTGGAGGAGTTCATTCTGGGGGGTTTAACTAGAGAAGTTCATCCTGATGGAGTTCATTCTGGGGGGGTTTGAACTAGAGGAGTTCATCCTGGAGTAGTTCATTCTGGGGGAGTTTGTCCTGGAGGAGTTTGTCTTGGAGGAGTTCATTTTGGGGGGATTTAACTAAAGGAGTTCATCCTGAAGGAGTTCATTCTGAGGGAGTTCAACTAAAGGAGTTCATTCTAAGGGAGTTTGACAAGAGCAATTCATCTTGAAGGAGTTCATTCTAGGAGAGTTCGACCAGAGGAGTTCATCCTGGAAGAGTTCATTCTAAAAGAGTTCGTCCTGAAATAGAAACCTCGGCCATATCCTTCTGAAGACCTCCAATTAGCCCATATTGTGACTTAGGCTTTCCTCTTTTGATGATATCAAGCTCGGCCTGACTTAGGACCTCGACCACAGCCTTTCGAAGACCTTCAGTTAGCCTACATTATGATCCAGGTTATCATCTCTTGATGACCTCAAGCTCGGCCTGAAATAGGACCTCGGCCATGATCTTCCGAAGATCGTCAATTTGGCCTTCCGAAGACCTTAGCTTCCATCTTTTGATCACTTTAAGTTCGGCCTGAGATAGGACCTCGATCATTGCTTTCTGAAGACCTCCAATAAGCTCATATTCTCATGTCTTCAGCAGGCATAAGAATGCCCCAAAAATAGCCCCTCAACTTTTGAGTCCGGGCCTTATTTTGGACGAAGGGAGTATAGTAAATCGGACTAGCCAAAGACATGCCATTTTTTGTCATTTAGACTTAGAATCTTCTAGCTTCTTATTGAAATTGTTCGAAGATCTTCAATTCTATTTTTAGCCTTTTGAGCTTAGATTCCTACCGACCTCTATCTTCTAAGGTTGGATTTCTGCACGTGTTAACATTCTAAGCTCAGATTGCTGCTGGACTCTACTTTCTAAGCTCGAATTTCTACGAATATTGATATTTAGAGTTTAAATTTCTACAGGTCTTTGCCTCGTATTTAGAATTCAGAGGTTTTCACCCTCGCTAGGATGAGGTAATCCTCCTATCTTAAATAACTGGAGGATTTCTCTCTATGTTAGGATGAGGTTCTTCTCTTATCCTTGACACAATCGTAGGAGAATACCTGGGCCATTGAAGGGGACTCTCCCCACCTACCATATTAAATTAATGAGGGTCTTTATTTTGCTCATGTTATGATGAGGTTCACCTTCTATTCCTATCGTGGCTGTAGGGGCACATTAGGGCCATTGGCAGGGCTTCTTCTCTCATCTCATCTTAAATTAATGAGGTCTTCTGATTTGCTCGTGTTAGAAAGAGATTCTCCTCCTATTCCTAACATGGCTGTAGGGACACATTAGGACCGTTGGCAGGACCTCTCCCCTCATCTTGTCTTAAGTTAATGAGGTCTTTTACTTTGCTCATATTAGGATGAGGTTCTCCTCCTGTTCTTAATATAACTGTAGGGATATATTTGGACCGTTGACAAGGCCTCTCCCCTCATCTCATCTTAAATTAACAAGGCCTTCTGCTTTGCTCGTGTTAAGATGAGGTTCTTCTCCTATTCCTAACATGGTTGTAGGGGCACATTAAGATCATTGGCAGGGCCTCTTTTCTCATCTCATCTTAAGTTAACGAGGTCTTCTGCTTTGCTCACATTAGGATGAGGTTCTCCTCCTGTTTCTAACGTGGCTGTAGGGACACATTAGGGCCGTTGGCAGGAGCTCTCCTCTCATTTCTTCTTAAATTTATGAGGCATTCTGCTTTGCTCATGTTAGGATGATGTTCTCCTCTTATTCCTAACATGTCTGTAGGGGCACACTAGGATCGTTGGCAGGGCCTCTCTTCTCATCTCGTCTTAAGTTAATGAGGCCTTTTGCTTTACTCGCTTTAGAATGAGGTTCTTGTCCTATTCCTAACATAGCTGTAGGGGCACATTAGGGTTGTTGGCAGGACCTCTTCTTTCATCTCGTCTTAAATTAATAAGACCTTCTGCTTTTTCTCGCATTAGGATGAGGTTTTCCTCTTGTTCCTAATATGGCTGTAGGGGCACACTAAGGCCGTTGGCAGGGCCTCTCCCCTCTCTCATCTTAAATTAATGTGGCCTTCTTCGATCGATGTTCTTGTCAAGTTTGCTTCCTTTTTATTGATTTTTTCTTGGCTTGAATTTGGGCTTGGTAGTTTGGCCTTGGTCATGATTTTGGCTCTGACTCGGCTATGATCTTAACTTCAGCTTGGTTGTGATTTTAGCTTTAGCTTACCCTTGATTCTGACCTTGGCTTGGTCTTAAATCTAACTTCAGCTCTACTTAGGTCTTTACCTTGTTTTTTTTTTTTTTGGTGAGTTTGACTTACTGAGATTGAATTTCTATTGGCCTTAGTCTTTTGAGCTTGAATCTTTGTAGACCTCGGACTTGTATGATCTTTGCCTCGGATTTATCTTTCTTGCATCTCAGATGGGTCTTGAACTTGATCTTGGATTGGTCTGGATTTTAACACCAGCTTTAGCTTTAGTTTTTTGAACTTAGTCTTAATTGACTTTGAGTGCATCCTCGATTTTGGTGTCCTATAGCCCTGCTAGAAAGAAAGGATAATGGATAAAAGCTTAAAAGTCTCTTACCATGACTTCTCTATTTGGAAGATCGTGGGTTCTATTTGACCATCCTGATTTCGATCAGATTTTGTCTTCTTCTTCTTTTTCTTCTTCTTCTCTATTTTTTTTGTATTAATTAGACTTTAGTGGGTGTAATTCATAGAGCCACGTGCCTAGGTTGTAGCATTTTATGGGTGGCTTTGGGGTTGCCCCAAGTTAGCTTCGACATTGTATGATGTGAGATGCATAGGGTCGGACTTCAAAAAAGGTCGAATAGATGCCTGAGCATTGGGGACCTCGGCCATGTTAGGAGCTCACAGACTTCGTGAGGACTTCGGCACCATGTGCACAAGGACTTCGAGGGCCGCTTTGGTGGTGAGTTCGGTTGCTTGGGCGCACAAGAGAGAAGGTTGGATTTTGGGAAGCACTTCGATTGTTGCCTGTTGCCTGAAAGAGGGGATTAGAGTTACCATAGGCCGTGCCTAGGAATGCATCCAGGAAATCGGCCCTGCTATGGCTAGGAGCACGGGGAGGGGATCGACTATGGCTGGAAGCGACTGGGAGGAGATCGTCTGGACACAAGATGGGCATAGGAGAGTTTGGCCAATTGCGCATGGGCTTGGAGGAACCAACTTCGCTACAACAAGTTCGGCTACGTCTGAAGAGTGCAGGAGAGAGGATCAACTGGAGAGGCAAGATGAGTCACACCTGGGGGCATAGTGGAGAAGATCGACGAGAGGGGCACTGGCTTCTTCATTCCTCTTTTTTTCTCACTCTTTCTTTCTCTTCTCTTGTTTTTTTTTCTTTTACATCTATCATAGGTGATAATGAGGTCAAAAAGGACAAAACCCTTCTTTCGATTGGAGCCTCTAGCCAATGAGGCCTGGTGCTAGAGGTGCATGCAGGGGGAGGCTTTAGAGCCTCTAATCTTGGCTCCGACGTCGGCAGGGGTTCGCATGCCATGGATGCATGCATGGAGGACCCCAAGGCCTTCGATCTTCAATAGCGTGGGGGTTTTATAGCTCCAAATCCACCAGGGTTTGGCTTTGAAGATGCGGGGGAGTTGGGACCTCTAATCTGACAAGTCTTCGGTAGCAGAAATGATGCATGCGTGTAGGGGAAGATGAGCTTCATGATAGATGAATGGAGGGAGATGACCAAATGTCGATCTGATAGCACATGGGGTTGGAAACGTGCAGAGAGGGGAACCGATGACTTTAGCCATGTTCGAGTGCATGAGGGAGGATGTCGGCTCCGCATGGGGTGCGTTGGAGAGAGGAAATGATCGAAGTTGCTTGGGAGAGCAGGAGTGTGAAGATCAGCTAGAGTGGTCATAGATTGTGCCTGGGAGTGTAGGGGAGAAGAATATTGGCATCTATGGTCGTGAGGGAGGAGAAGGTCGGCATGCAGGGAGGACTTCGACACCATCGCGATTGGTTCAATCGCACCTAGGAGCTCGAGGGAGGAGGACGTCGGTCAGAGATGCACGGGCGCGTGGGAGAGAGGAGAAGGCTAGAGTCGCTTTGGGGAGAGATGAGCTTGGCCGGGTGCACAAGGGGAGGAAGATCATCTCGAATCATCATGCAAGGGAGGTCAGAATCATCGTGCGGGGTAGAGAGAAGTTCAGAGTGGTTGCGGGAGAGAGGATCGATCGATGCCATCATGGGCCGCACTTGGGAGCATGGGGGAGGAGGTTGACTAGCATCGCTGCGATCGCGAGCTATGCCTGGGAGTGATGGGGAGGAGGTCGATCATCGTGGTCGTGGGCTGCGCCTAGGAGCACGAGGAGGGGAGGTCGGCCATCGCGGTCGTGGGCTATGCTTGGGAGCACGAGGAGGGGATCGACCGTCGTGGTCGTAGGTTGCATCTAGGAGCATGGGGGAGGAGGTCGGCTGTCATGGGCTGCACCAAGGAGCGCGGGAGGGAGGATATCGCCTGGAGGGGCGTCGGCTGCTCCTTTCTTACTCCCTTTTCTTCTTCTTCTTCTTTTACTTTCTCTTTCTCTCTCTCTCATTTTTTTTATTAAAAATAGGGAACTAAATTTTTTTTGGAAATTGGGAACAAATTTTTTTTTACTAAAATCATGAAAATCCAAATGAAATAGCAATCAGGTATTTTGAAGGTTCCTCACTTATTTGGGCTCATCTGATGATAAGAACATATATGACAGATCATATTTTTGATGTAATTTTAAGACGTTCCTCAGTTCGCTACCATTAGGCCTCTCAATCATCTGAAGTTGCTCCTATACTCAGAAGTAGATCCTCTACTAACAAATGAAGATACAATTCTCACAAACAATAGTGCATTTAGTGACACAATCATTTTCCATATAAAGCATAATTTTAGTTTTTCATTTAACTATGTGGGTGGTGTCTATGCTAATCTTTTCTAAAGGATGAGTGTGAGCTATGACATTCACCATGACTTTAGAAGTGATATTTCGGTGCCAAATAAAGATGCAATAAGTGTGACAGTAGGTTCATACCATAGTAATCGTCAACACAGGAAAGCCTCCCTTTGCTCTCTAATTTTTATGATATCCCTCCATTTTTTCCATCTCTCCCAGGACCTTAGTCTCTCTATTTCATTTTAGATTTCAAAGGTTGCTTTTATTTTGCCCAGTATATTGGAGTGCAAATAAAGATCCTCCTTCTAATGCTTAATTCTATCTAGGACTCAAGAGAATGAATGAAAAATAAAAAATATAATATGACTAGGAAATTATCATTATTATACTTTTTACCTAGATCTTGTTGCATTTTTGCTGGTCTAGATCATCTCTGTCATCGCCTCCTTCCTTGCTTGAGCTTCTCTCTTTGATTGAAATTTTTTTCTTATTTGGAGCCCTCTAGTTTGAGTCTGGATAGGATCTGTTGAAGATGGATGTTGAATCCCATCATTATTGGAGCGACGTGATAGAGCTCCTCTCGCTAGATGCTCATTTCTTCTCATAAATGGCTCAAAAGCTCCTTCCTTTAGCACCAATCTTTTAACATGGAAATCCATCTCAAGATCGGATTGCTAGGAGTTGTGCGATGGCCGCAGGTCGGCGGTGACGAAATTGGAGGCAGCCGCACCTACAAGAGAAGTCTCCAACCAGGGTTGGCTCCGACGGAGACCCTCCAACGCTCAAGTTAATTCTCTATTCAATAGAGGGAAGAAGATGAGCTTTGGGAGAGAAGAGTTGTGTACCTTAGGATCCCTCTTTTTTTTCCTTTTACATAAGAGTCCAGAGTTTGTTAGGATGGGTTGTGGGTTGTTAGTCATGGGAGGGCAATAAGTTACTAGAGATATTTTATTTTTCCACTAGAATATTCTCAGAAATCATATCAGGAATTGTCCCTTCATGGCATGTAGGGGAAAAGTTGACAATTCGGAGGGGTTCATCCTGGCGAAGTTCATCCTAGGGGGTTCATCTCGGAGGAGTTCATCCTGAAGGAGTTCATCTTGGAGGAGTTCACCCTGGAGAAGTTCATCCTAGAGGAGTTAGTCCTGGGAGAGTTCATCCTAGGGGAGTTCAACTAGAGGAGTTCATCCTGAAGGAGTTGATTCTAGGAGAGTTCATCCTAGGGAGTTCGTCCTGGGAAGTTCATCCTGAGGAGTTTATTTTGGTGGAGTTCATCCTGGAGGAATTCATCCTGAAGGAGTTCATTCTGGTGGAGTTCATCTTGGAGGAGTTCATTCTGGAGGAGTTCATCCTGAAGGAGTTCATTCTGGAGGATTTTATTTTAGAGTAGTTCATCCTCGAGGAGTTCATTCTGGGGGAGTTCAACTAGAGAAGTTCATCCTGGAGGAGTTCATTCTGAAGGAGTTTCATCCTGGAGGAGTTCGTCTTGGAGGAGTTCATCCTAGAGGAGTTCATTCTGAGGGAGTTCATCTTGGAAAAGTTCATCCTAGAGGAATTCATTCTGAAGGAGTTCATCCTGAAGGAGTTCATTCTAGGAGAGTTCATCCTGGAGGAGTTCATCTTGAAGGAGTTCATTCTGGGGGAGTTCAACTAGAGGAGTTCATTCTTAAGGAGTTCTATTGGGGATAAACCCCACTCCCGCCGAAGTCCAATCTGATGCTTAGCCTAATATAACTGGAAATCATAGAAGTGCTTCAATCTGGAATTCTCCTTCAGTCCGAACTCCTTCAACAGCTCTAATTGAGAATTCTCCTTCAGTCTGATTCCTCCAGGAGCCGAACTCCTTCCGAACTTCTCCTTCAGTCAGATTCCTCTAGGAGCCGAACTCCTTTCGGATCTCTCCTTCAGTCAGATTCCTTCAGGAGCCAAACTCCTTTTGGACTTCTCCATCAGTCGAACTCCATCCAGATTCCTCTAGCAGATTACTTCTAGATTTCTAGTATTCCTCCCAGATGATCTCCTCTAGTCGTATTCTCTTTAGGAGTTCAAACTCCTCTGGAATTGATATATGTCAAAGCTTTTCACCAATCAATGCCTACTTCCTTCGGACTTCGACTATTAAATCTCAATGAACGGGCACATCACGACAACGGACATCTCTCTCCATAACAAACTTCATGTGGTCCCAAGCGACTCCACTATCAAACAGTTACGACTGTCATTATCAGTCTACTACGGATGACACCTCTCTCCATAATAAATTTCATATGGCCCCAAGCGGCCCACGATCGGATGGTTATGGTTGTCACTATCAATCTGTTACTGGCTCCATTTATAAAAGGAATCCTCCAGATATGTTTTCACTAAGCTCTCTTCTTCTTTCAAAAATTCTACTGAATTCTTGCCTAAGCACTCCATTTCTATTGGCCAGAAGAGCTGACTTGATCATCGGAGGATCTTGCTGGAGCCACCACCACCGACTCTGAATGAAATTTTATTTTGCAGGTCACTAGTGACGACCTCTTCTTTCCCAACTCCAACTTGATCTGGTGTCAACCAGATTTTGCACCAATAGGATTGGCGCTAGAGGAAGGGTCCCTCTGTTCCTGAAGTTTTCTTATTCTTAAACAAATGCTCAGCAACGATCTATCTTCTTCCTCTCTAGAGTTCTTTCCAAAAAAAATGCCTCCTAGGAAAGCTTCGACCCGACGATCAACGGCCTCTGCAGCCAAATTCCATCCAAATTTATCCGCTCCCACTTCAACTTCAGTAACTCAAGCGCCACCTACAGCCATGGTGGATGTGGGACAGTTCAACCTACTGATCCAGTAGGCTCGCAATCTCATAGAGGTGGTGCAGGTCATACATCATCAGGCTTCGGCGCCTATTCGACTGGAGCAGGATTCTCCGAAGCCCCATGATCCGATCGAAAGACGACCGACTTGGGCTAGCCGATTGGTGACCTCCAAAAAGGAAAAGCAGAGGGTGGAGAGCCCTTGCTCGAGCCATGACTCAATCCAAGGGGGAGCTTTGCCTCCGTTCCATCAGAAAATCTTGAAGATCAACGATCGTGAAGATCTCCTGAATCAAAGGCTTCAGGAAATGAGTCGATGAATCGAAGAGCTCCATCATACTCCCTCCACATATGGTAATAACATTTGCACTGACCCTCCTTTTTCTCAAAGGATTATGCAAGAGCCCATTCCATCGAACTTCAAGCTTTTTCAATTTAAAAACTACGATGGAACCTCTGATTCGGTCGATCACCTGAAGGCCTTTCGGACCATGATGTTTCTCCATGGCGCACCAAATGCCATCTTATGCCGAGCTTTCTGTCTATCTTAAAGAGAGCAGCAAAAAAATAGTACTCGATGTTGAAGCTGGGTACGATCTTTTTCTTTGACCAGATGAGCAATCAGTTTATCGCTCACTTCGCCAGTAGCCGACGTTCGTGTCGAGGTTCAGATTTCTTGATGAATATCAAGCAGAAGGAGGAGGAATCTATTTGAACTTATGTCATTCGATTTAGTGCTGCATCATTGGAGGTTCGAAACCTAGACCAGTTTGTTGCAATGGCCACACTTAAGGACGGCCTTCAAATGAATGATTTGCTATTCTCCCTAGAGAAGAAGTACCCCAGGGACTTTGTCGATCTACTAGCTTGGGCTAAAGGATATGCCCAAATGGAAGAAATATTCAAATTGATGGATGAGGAAGCCACAGGAGAGCGGCAAGCGGGCGAGACTAATAAACCCGCAGCTGATGGAGGGACGAATGAAGTTTGGCTGCGCTCATGGATTCCCATCGAATGCAGACTAGTCCAAACTCTTTGAGCACGTCATCAAAGAAGCCCCAACAGAAGGGCAGGAAGAAGTTCTCCCCCTAGAAGGTTTCACAACTACACCCCCCTCAATGCTCCAAAAATGCAAGTATTGATGGAGATCAAGGAGCAACTATCGAGGCCTGAAAGGATGCACACTCATCCTGGCAAGCGCAATCCTAGCAAATACTGTCTCTACCATCGTGACCACAGCTACGATACTGAAGAATGCATGCAGCTCTAAGACGAGATCGAGGAGCTCATCAGAAAAGGCTGGCTGGGTTGATTCCTCAGATGCTGGCCTGAAGCAAAAGAAGATCGGTCGAGAGCACTGCCGCAGCCAAAACCATCAAGAAGGGAGGAACAATAAGGAGATCGGCCACCTCTCGACATCATCAATATTATCTCTGGGGGACTTTGGCGAGAAGAGGCCAACGGATCTGAGGGATCAGTGAAAAGATGGAGGGCTGAAGAATCCATAACCTTCACTGAGGTAGATGCACGAAGAGTACAGTTTTCGCATAATGATGTGGTTGTGATCTCTTTAAATATAGCAGACTATGATGTACTTTGCATTCTAGTTGATAATAAAAGTTTGGCTAACATCTTGTTTTATGATGCTTTCTCTAGAATGTCAATATCTAATAGCCAGCTTGGACCAATAAACTCCCCCTACTAGGCTTCACTGGTGCTGCAGTACTAGTTGAAGGTGTAATGACTCTAGCTGTGGTTGTCAGACAATATGTAAAACAATCTAGAGCGTAGGTGGATTTTCTGGTAGTAAAGGCTCCTACTGCTTACAACGTAATTCTCGGCCGACCTGGTTTAAATGCACTTCGGATGGTGGTGTCCACTTATTATTTGAAGATGAAGTTTCTGACAAGTTACGGGATCGAAGAGATCAGGAGAGATCAATCTCTGCTGGCACTGCTACTCAATTGCCCTACGAAAGGAAGAACAGTCCGACCCTTATCCTATTGATGGGCTAGATGCCCGAGATGACCTTACGGAAGAAAGGGGAGAACCAATAGACGATCTTATGACCGTCTCTCTGAATGATGGAAATGCGGAGCATTTGGCTCCAATCTAGAAGATGAAGTTTGGGAGCAGCTCATCGCCTTTTTATGGAGGAATGCCAACATCTTCGCCTAGGTTTCGACGGATATGTCTGGGATTGATGTCGAGGTTATGGAACATCGGTTGGCTATTGATCCCAAGCATCAACCAGTGAAAGAAAGAGTTCGAGGCCATGCATCGAAAGGCAGAAGGTAATAGCAGAAGAAGTCGACAAGCTTTTCAACATCCGATTTATTCGAGAAGTCAGCTATTCGACTTGGGTCTCTAACATGGTCTGGGTCAAGAAAGCCAATGGCAAGTGGAGGATGTGCACCGATTTTAAGAAGCTTAACAAGACCTGCCCAAAAGATAGCTTTTCTTTGCCCAGAATCAACCAACTGGTGGATGCGACTTCAGGCTACAAGCTCCTTACCTTCATGGATGCCTTCTCTGGCTACAACCAAATTCGGATGGCATAGAAGGACGAGAAGAAGACTGCTTTTATTGCTAACTGTAATCTTTACTGTTACAGGGTCATGCCCTTCGGGCTTAAAAATGCATGCATGACTTATCAGCGCTTGATCAATAAAATCTTCAAGGAGCAGATCAATCGCAATATGGAGGTTTACGTCAACGACATGCTGGTCAAAAGCCAAAAGACTATTAATCATGTCACCGACCTTGAAGAGGCTTTCGATGTGCTCAGAAAATACAAGATGAAGCTGAACCCAACCAAGTGTGCCTTTGGGATAGTCTCAAAAAGATTTTTGGGATTCATGGTCTCAAGATGAGCGATCGAAGCTAATTCGGAGAAAATTCGAGCTATCCAGGGGATGACCGCTTTGAAGTCCATTAGGAAAGTTCAGCATCTAATTGAAAAGGTGGCATCTTTGAATCATTTTATCTCGAGGTTGGCCAAATGCTGCATGCCCTTCTTCCAAATCCTCAGAAAATCAAAAAATTTTCACTGGACTCAAGAATGCCAAAAGGCATTTGATGAGCTCAAGAACTACCTTGGCTTGTCCCTCTACTGGCCAAACCCAAATTCAGAGAGGAGCTATTTCTCTACCTCGCAATCTTTCCTATGGTGCTAGCGGTAGTCCTGATCAAAGAAGAGGCAAAACTGCAATGATCAGTCTACTACGTAAGCCAGAACCTAAGGGATGCTGAGACCAGGTATACAAAGTTAAAAAAAATGACTTATGCTCTTCTGATTGCAGCAAGAAGACTTTGACCTTACTTCCAAGGACATGCCATAATGCTCCTCACTGACTAGCCGATCAGAGCAATCCTTTATCAAATGGATGCTTCCAGAAGAAATGCAAAATGGACCATTGAATTAACAAAATTCGACATCAACTACCAACCTCGGCCAGCAATCAAGGCTTAAGCACTGGCTGACTTCATAGTTGAATGTACCATTCCAGATGAAGCTGAGCTTGAGCAGAATGAGACCGGCATCCCATGGTTGCAATCGAGCCTCTCGAAAGAAAGTACCGATCTTTTTAAAGGTTTTTGGGCTTTGTATGTGGATGGTTCATCTAGCTCCACTAGAGCAGATGCGGAGTTAGTCTTTGTTAACCCCGAGGGAGTCATCGTCGAGTACGCGCTACGCTTCGAATTTCCTACAACTAATAACGGAGCTGAATATGAAGTGCTGATCGTCAAATTAAAAATAGCAAGAGAGTTAAAAGTAGATCGACTTCAGGTCTACAATGATTCCCAATTAGTGGTCGACCAAGTTTATGGCAACTATGAAGCACGGGAGGAAACTATGATGAAATACCCTGAGAAAGTAAAAGATTTGACTCTGGCCTTCGATAGTTTTGGCATTTGACAAATTTCGAGGGTAGAAAATATAAGAGCCGACCTCCTCTCCAAATTAGCCACTCCAGCCCCAGCCGAACTATTAGAAAAAGTATTTTTTGAAACTCTAAAATGCCCAAACTCAGAGGAATCACAGCTCGTTTTGCAGACGGGGCTCAAGCCGAGCTGGATTGACCCGTTAGTTACCTATCTCAAAGAGGGAGTTTTTTTCTTATGATTCGAAAGAAGCTCGAAAACTTAGGAATCAAGCCTTTCAGTATGTTTTGTATGAAGGCAAGTTGTATAAAAGGTCGTATTCACTATCGCTATTGGGATGTCTTCGCTCTTTAAAGGCCAACTTCGCATTATGGAAAGTGCACGAAAAAATTTGTGAAAGTCATGTAGGAGCCAGATCCTTGTCACAAAAACTACTTCGATAAGGATACTATTGAACGATCTTGTACCACGATTCTATGGAGTATATCAAGAAATGTGACCGCTGTTAGAGAAATGCAAACATACAAAGATAGTCGACCTTCGAGCTTACTCTACTAAGCGCACCTTGGCCATTTGCGCAGTAGGAAATGGATATACTTGGTCCTTTTTTAGTGGCATCCGAATAATGGAAGTTTCTCCTGATTGTGATCGACTACTTCACCAAATGGATCGAAGCCAAACCATTATCAAAAATTACTGAGGTTAAGGTACAGAACTTCGTCTAGAAGTCAATCGTCTGTCGGTTTGGTCTATCCCAAACTCTCATAACATATAATGGTCGACAGTTTGCTGGGATGAGATTTGCTGAGTTCTGTGAAGATCTAAACATCTCCAATCACTTCACGTTGTTAGCTCACCCATAGACAAATAGGGAAGCTGAAGTGACCAACCGAATTCTATTGCAAGGCATCAAGATAAGGCTCGATAGAGCAAAGAGGGCCTGGGTGGATGAACTCTACCACATCTTCTATGGGTACCGAACTACTCAAAGGCTACCAACTAAGGAAACACCATTCACCTTGGCCTTTGGAATGGAGGCAATCATCCCAATTGAGCTTAAACTTCTACCAGCATGGGTCGTGGCCTTCAATGAGTAGCATAACTCGCAGGACCTCAGAGTCAACCTTGATCTACTGGAAGAAAAAAAAGAAGAAGCCCAAGTTTGAATGATGGCCTATAGGCGAAGGGTGGCCCAATAATATAACTCCAAAGTCAGAGATAAAATATTCAGAGTGGGGGACATAGTACTTCGGCGAGCCACTATCTTTCAGCCTTAGAGTCAGGGGAAGCTTGCCCCAAATTGGGAAGGACCCTACGAGGTCATGAAAGTCATCCGACCCGAGATGTACTATTTGAAGGAACTCGAGGGGGGAGACCTACCTCGACCATGGAATTCAAAAAATTTGTGAATGTATTATTGAAATTTGATTATAATGAAATCTCCCTACTCCAACACCCTAATCTTATTGTGTATTAATGATAGAGGAGGACTACCCCATGAACTTAATTTCATAATAAATATAGCCCATTAGAAATAAGAGGAGAACCTCATCCTAACGTGAGCAAAGTTGAAGGCCTCGTTCATTTTAGATGAGATGAGGGAAGAGATTATGACAGCAGCCCTAATGTGCCCCTATAGCCTATTAGGAATAGGAGAACCTCATCCTAACATGAGCAAAATTGAAGGCCTTGTTCATTTTAGATGAGATGAGGGGAGAGGCCCTGACAACGGCCCTAATATGCCCCTGCAATCCATTAGAAATAGGAGGAGAACCTCATCCTAACACGAGCAAAGTCGAAGGCCTTGTTCATTTTGGATGAGATGAGGGGAGAGGCCCTGACAACGGTCATAATGTGTCTCTACAGCCTGATAGGAATAGGAGAAGAACCTCGTCCTAACATGAAAGCAAAGTTTTCATTCATTTTAGAAGAGATGAGGGGAGCCCAATGGCCCTAAAGCCAAGCCCTATAGCCCATTAAATAGGAGGAGAACCTCATCCTAACGTGAGCAAAATCGAAGACCTCTCGTTCATTTTAGATGAGATGAAAAAGAGAGGCCCTGACAATGGCCCTAAGTGCCCTATAGTCTATTAGGAAAGGTGGAGAACTATCCTAACGTAAGCAAAAGTCAAAGATTATTCATTTTAGACGAGATGAGGGGAGAGCCCCTGACAACGATCCTAAGGTGCCCTTACAGTCCGTTAGAAATAGGAGGAGAACCTCATCCTAACATGAGCAAAGTTGAAGGCCTCGTTCATTTGAGACGAGATAAGGGGAGAGGCCCTGACAACGGTCCTAATGTGCTCCTATAGCCTGTTAAAAATAGAAGGAGAACTTTATCCTAATGTGAGCAAAGTCGAAGGCCTCATTCATTTTAGACGAGATGAGGGGAGTGACCCCGACTACTTTAATTTTTCTCATAAATTAAATAATAAATGAGTGATCAAAGGACCAGACGACGTTCGATTATGAGATAATTTTTTCATAAATGATCTTGGCTACTACTTTAATTATTTTTATGATGGTGATCATAAAATTTAACTCGTGGGTTTAAGAACAATCCAAAACTATACGTCGTTTGATATCCATTCTTAAAGTCCATTGGTAATTATGGTCGTGCTTTTGCAAGATCTGCTTAATGTAAATAATTCATACAAAAATAATTTAAATTTTATAATCATCATCATATAAAATGATTAAAATTATAGAAAAAATTATTTAACTAAAAAGTTATCTCATAATCGGACATTGTTTGGCCCTTTGATTGCTTGTTTCTCATTTAACGATTAAAATCATTCTATACTAAATTGATCATGATAACGATATCTGATTGAAATGAAACTTTGATAGTATGTTACAAACATCACTGAGATCATCATTATAGATTTTTAGATCCATCAGTGGTCTTTATCTATTAGATCAATGGAGCATCATTCATGGTCGTTGAAATCAAATTTTTCTGATCGATGAAGCTAGGACCATTGGATCGAGGTGTCCTTTTGTGACGACACTCTAATGATAATTATTTAGATAATAAATGGTAAAGATGGATATTAAATTTTAAAATTATATAATATTTGAAGCAAAAATATGAAAAAAGATATGGCAGCGGTTATGCTCAATCGCTGCAATATGTTGGGCCTACGCAGTGGTTATATGGAACCGCTGCTATAGGTCATATCTATTATAGCAGTTATGTTAAACTGCTACTATAGATTTGACCATTGGTAGTGGTTACATGTAACCGTTGCCATAGATCGATCTATAGCAGCGGTTTAACACAACCGCTACCATAGGTCGAACCTATAGTAGCGATTAGAGTAAACCATTACCATAGGTCAAATCTATGGCAATGATTCTTTCTAACCACTATCGTAGGGTCTATTTAGTGGTTTCAAAAATTGCTGTCATTGTATGTACTACTGTAGCCCCATTTTGTAGTAGTGAATATCTAATACCAAGGTAGTAGTATCACATATTGAGAAATTGCAAGGTGTTATCATATAATTATCTTGCCCAGCAACCACTTGCTTTTTCTTTAGCTTGTTCAAGTCCAGAGAGGCAATGTATTGAGGATAATTTCTCTTTCAGTGCTCCTGCTTCTTGCAAAAGAAGCACTCTGTCTGACTCTGGTTAGCTTGCACTTCTTAGTTTGATCCTATGCAGACATTCCTGCATGCTTGCGGTTGCACCTTCTTATTCTTCTTCTTCTTGTTCTCTTCCCTTTCTTAAAGGGTCGATGACCAAAAGAAGATTCTTCCACTACATTCACCATCTTTTTTATGGAGCTAGTGATCATTCTCAATGTTCTGTAGCAATCCCAACAAATTGTGGTAGTTCACTGCAAGCTTTGTCATTCTAAAATGAGTAAGGAAGGGGAGGAAGGACTTGGGCAAAGAGTTCAAGATCACATCCTTCCCAAGCTACTCATGCAAGAAAAAGCCAGCTTACTTAGGTGCTTAATCATCTCGATCATGTATAATACATGATCAGTGACTAATGCCCCATCCCTCATCCAAGCATTGAAAATGGCACAACTAGTCATGTGCCTCTCAATATCATCAAGTGTACCAAAGAAGTCATTCAACATTTGAAGCATCTCCTATCGCTGAGCATTCTTGAACCTATGACTGAACTCATCATTCATTGCTGCCAGCATAATATATCGAATGGTGGTGCAGTCATTGAGCCACATCTGGTAAGTATCTCGGACCGCCCCTCTAGCATTCGGAGCTAACTCCTTAGGTGCCAGATCCATCAAAATATATAGAATCACTCATGCTCTAGGACGATTTTTAACTTTCGATACCAGCTATCAAAGTTGGGTCCCATCAGTTTGTCATTGTCCAACAATGATCGGAGTGACAGGATAGTGGCTATATCTGCATAATAAAAAAAATCAAAATCTAATTAGTATATGAATTATTTAGCCTAAAGATTTGGATTTTAGTCTAAAGTTTTTCCTACTATTTAATATAAATTGGTAGCCTTTACGTTCAATTCGAGGAATTACCTTAATTCCTTAGTGGGTACTAGAATTTACATAGACTACACACAAGCCCAACTTTGGTTGGTCAATCCCTATGCATCTATGGGTAGGTTCATAAATAATTATTTCTCAAAATAACTTTTAGTAATTTTAATCTTGCCCCAGAAGCCTAATCAGTTGGCTTTGGCCTCTACTAAAAAGATTTGGTTAGGCTAGAAGGAAAATCAGCATTTTTTACCATAGGATCGTTCAGATCTGTAAGGATATTTCAAAATTTTTTTTAAGCAAATTCTAATTAGATCTGAGGGTTCTCAAATCTAATCCTATTGATCTGATATCAAAATCTAAAATAAAAATTAAATCAGATTTAATTTGTACCTTATTGGATAATCAATGACTCTATCGATGATCTGCTGCACCCAAAGTTCTAGATCAAGCCATGCAAGCACCTGACCTGATCTTTAAAGATCAAATCTAGAACTGATCTATAGGGCCTTCAAAACAATCGATGAAGGCAGTGCGCTCGTCTTACGAACATGTCATCTTTCTTCCTGATCTTGGCGTCAACAGTTTAGATCTTCCTTGCTGGATTTGCCAACCACTTGGGCATGGAGAGGAGAGAGAGAAGACCAAAGGGAGGCATGGAAGAGAGGAGGGGCAGTCTTGGGATGTGGTGGATGGACGCAACAATCAAACCCTAGGCATAGATAGGGGTTTAAATAGATCCTACTGCACCATGCAGTGCCACATCACTTCAACCAATCATATTGCTCGATTCAATCAGATCTTAATTTGATTGGTGCAGTGATGTCACCTGATCCAATCAGGTTAGAGACTCCTCAAACTTTTCATAGGTGGCGCCAACACTAGATAAGCACAAATTAGTTGGCGCCTAGGAGTTTGAAGCCATCAAGTAACCCTAGAGTCCCATCTACATGGGACTCTTCTTTTCCCCATGTGCACATGCTAACTAGGGGCGTGTGCACACATTTGTGCATGAAGAACAAGGGACCACATGCCCTTAGGAAATCTTCAAGGGGGGTGCACACCCATCTCCTTTAATTCCTACATATGGGTCAACTATTGACCCGATGTCCTGATAGTGATAGGAAATGATAGGCGGCGATAGGATTAGCAGGTATTGTCTTATTCCATCTGATGGATTAAGACAATCCTTTTTTAACCTGGATAAGTTCTAGTCAGATAAGGACAAACCCATATAGGGTTTCCTGGTGAGCCCAAATCAATTTGGCTCAGCCGAGATAAAATAGAAAGACTATAGAAGGAGAAAGTTAGGCTCAGTTGCATTATCTATGGTGTTGACTCTCTTGACCTCGATGTATCCCTTCTCGAGGTAATCATAGATCAGATAGAATTGCCGCTTGATATGCTTGGATTTTTGGTGAGATCTCGGCACCTTAGTAAGGGCTATGGCACCATTATTATTATAGTACAGAGGAACAGCATCTGATGGCATCAGTCCGAGCTCTACGGCAAACTTCATATACTAGAATGCCTCCTTTACAACTTTTGATGCAGCGCTATACTCTGCTTTCATGGTGGAATCTGCTATCACGATCTGCTTGAAACTCTTCTAGCTAATAGCACCACCATTGCATACAAACAAACTACCAGATGTCAACTTTTGATCATCTATATCAGATAAAGTTTGAGTCTGTATATCCCTAGATGTGGAGCTTTCCATTATCAAAGACTAAGAATATACCCTTAGTCCTTCTCAAGTACTTAAGGATACATTTCATAGAAGTCCAGTGCTCTTCATCTGGATTTGATTGATACCTACTCGTGACACTCACAACATGGGCAATATCAGATCGTGTACATAGCATGGAGTACATGCGGCTTCCTATTGCTAAAGCATAAGGGATCTTGCTCATGCGTTCAATCTCTTCAGGTGTGCTAGGGCACATTTTCTTGGAGAGATGAATGCCATGTCTGAAGGGTACCAATCTCCTCTTGGAGTTTTTCATGCTGAAGCTTTTCAGCACTTCCTCTATGTACATCTTTTATGAAAGACCCAGCATCCTATTCGGTCTATCCTTATAGACCTTAATTTCTAGAATAAAGGATGCTTCTCCTAGATCTTTCATAGAGAACTCTTTAGACAACCATATTTTGACCGTGGTCAACATGAAAATATCATTTTCAATTAGAAAGATATCATCCATATATAATATAAGAAAGATAACAGTGCTCCCATTGATCTTTTTGAATATACATGGCTCCTCCTCATTTTTGATAAAATCAAACGATTTGATCACATTATTGAAATGACATTCCAACTCCAAAATGCTTGCTTAAGTCCATATATGGATCTTTACGGCTTGCATATTGATAAGCATCATAAATTTATCAATAAAAGTATTAATTTATTAATTAATTTATATTAATTTTTAAGAATTATTAATCAATTTATATATAATTTTTGAAAAATTTATATTTTTATTAATTAAAAAATTAATTAAAAAATAATAAAAAATAATAAAAATTAAAAAATAAAATTTTATTATCAATAGAAAGAGCTCATTTTTTTGATCACAACAAAATAAATTTCAAATAAAATAGAGCTAAAATGGAAAAGATATGAATTTTTAAAAATATAAAATAAATAAAAATTAAATAAAAAAGAAAATGACTCAGCCGGCTCCGCAAGCCGAGCCATCAAGCCAAGCCGAGCCACCAAGCCAAGCCAAGCCATCAAAGCCGACTCAGCCGTTGAAGCCATCAACCGGTCCACGATCCAGGTGTGGACCGCCAGCTCAGCAAAATCCGACGAATCAGAGCTTGCCACGTGGCCTAGACCCCTAAAGGGTCTACAGAAATTTATCGCAGCTCACAAGGGTAATTTAGTCTTTTTGCTCAGCAACAGTGGCGCTGATTGGTTGCGGTGTGCTGTGCGGCCGGTCTACGCGGTCCATGGGAACAGTGATTGTGCGATTGGACGGATGTGGTTGTTTACGGTCAGGATCGGACGGCTATGGTTGCTTCCAGATTTTATTCAGCTACAGACATCACGCGGATCACCATCGGACGGCAGCGCTTGATCCAGGCGATGATCCAACGGTCCAAAAAGCTTCCGACGGTGATCAAACTCTCAGGCGCGTGATTTACAGCCAGATTTCCTCCATCAAGCGTGATCCAATGGCTAGAATTTAATCCGACCTGATCTGAGCTAATCTGCATCCGATTTTGATGATTTCTGGACCGTTGGATTCCTATTGAATGGATGGATTTTATCAGATTTATCAGAGATGTATCAGAGCTATTTTGATTCAAATTTTACTCAAATTCTTTTATATTTTGATGATTGCAAAGGCCATTAGTCCCACATTGCCTTTAGAAAAAAATATCCAACCCTCCTAGCACTATAAAAAGGATCCTAGGCCTCCAGAAATCAATATCTCCGATCAAGGTGAAGCTTTGGTATAGGGCGAAGCTAGGCTATGGGTTAAAGGCTGCTTCGAAGCAACGGGTGCCGAGAAGAAGAGCCGAGCTTCTACACCATCTTTCTGCCAATGTCGATCCAAGATCAGAGATCAGACTATTTTATTTTATTATCTTTTCTTTTTAAATTTTATGTATTTAAATTTTAAAATTTTAATTAATAAAAATTTTATTTTTGCATTTTAATTTCTTGCTTTTTATTTTTATTGTAATTTAATTTCTATACTTTAATTATTACTTTTTATTTTATTGCAAGTTGATGCTAAGATCTAACTAATAGATCTTAGTACCAAGTTTAAATTTCTACACCTATTAATTTTTGCTTTTAATTTTTCGACTTCACTTTTGATTCTGAAAACTCAAATCCTTTTCTTCTTTTCTTTTCAAAAATCAAAGATTTCAAATCTAAAATACTACCTTCCCTGTGGATTCGATCCGACTCACTACTATCTACGCATTTTCAATGATTTTAAGAAGTCAGATTAAACTGATAAACACGGTGTCTTAACGACAACATCGCGTTCCTATCAAGTTTTTGGCGCCGTTGCCGGAAAAGGCACGGACATTAAATTTTTGATCTCCTTGATTTCTTCTGTAAATAAATTATAAATAAAATTTCTACTTTCTTATAAATATTGCTTGCTAATTTTTTTTTATTATTTTGTAGAAAAAGAGATTAAAGAATAAAAAGAATCAGAAGTTTTGCTTGGTGAGATCAATTCTAACCCTGGTACTCTTTCCTTTTTATTTATTTATTTATTTATTTTATTTTTAAATTAATTTAAAAAAATATTCACTTAAATCTAATTAAAAGTCTCATGATAAGATTAAAAATCCTAACTGTTTAGAGCATGCATCATATTAGTTTTATTTTTATTTTTATTTTTATTTTTTTGGTGATTGCTGGAGGCAAGGTAAGCCTTTCATAATACAATTAGTTACATGCATCTAGTTTAAATTGCATAGAACCCTTTGATTAAATTTTTTTGCATATCATATTAAATTAAATTAAGGGCAATACCCAATTAAATAAGATAAGGTGGGGATTTGATCACCCTTCCTTAGCCCACAAACAACCAACCAACATCCTGCATTGACCTAAATATTTAAATTAAAATCAATTAGACATCAACCCTAGGAACTCGAG
Source organism: Cocos nucifera (assembly GCA_006176705.1). NCBI lineage: Eukaryota > Viridiplantae > Streptophyta > Magnoliopsida > Arecales > Arecaceae > Cocos > Cocos nucifera. The sequence goes on from QRFJ01003855.1 coordinate 58,657, forward strand.
CTCAATAGGACAAGGAATCCAAAGAGTTGTACTAGGTTAGGATAAGTTAATTTGACTGATGTCTAGAAAAGTGGTTCAGGGATGACTGGGCCCGAAGGAAGGTGGTTTTTAATTGGTTCCGTTTGCTTACTTGGCCAAACACAATTGGTGCCTAAGGCAAGCAACGGGGGGACTTCCACCGATCTTACACTTACCTGGCTAGTTGATTGGCTAATCCTACACTTGGAGGGCTTGAAGGTGATCTTGGTAGTTAGGAGCTGTCTAGATTTAGGATAACCCTTAGTCAGGATTGATTGACCAATTTGATTGCTAACCAATATCAAACCTAATTAAACTTAATTCTTCTCTCTCTTCTTAGTTCTAGGACTTCTTAGGACCTCTTCTTTAGAACTTGTCTTTCTTTCTTTTTCTTTCTCTTCTAAAAAATAAAATAAAATAAAATAAAAATTAAATTTAACTAACTAAAAAAATATTTAAAAAATAATAATTAAACTTAATTAATAAATAAAATAATATAATAAAATAATAAAAAAAATATAATTTTTTTTTAAAAAAAAAAATTTGAATCACACGTTAGGGTTACATTAATACATGCACGGTAGAAAATCGCTTTACCTGATCTAGTTGAACTCAACCATAAAATTAAAAAGCTAAATTATATTAAACTCAATAACCAAATGGCTAAAAATTTTAGAGAACCACCTAAGCAGATGAAAGAATACTTTATTCCTTCTACCTATAACCCATCGACTTGTATCCAATTACCTGAAATTCATGCTACCCACTATGAGATCGAGTCGACTACAATCCAGATGCTTCCATCTTTTTATGGGAACACCAATGAAGATCCTTATAAACATCTAAATGAATTCTTAGAAATTTGCTCTACGGTGAAAATTAAAAATTTAACTAATGATGCCCTTAGATTAATTTTATTTCCTTTATCATTAAAAGACAAAGCCAAGTACTGGCTTGGGACAATAGGGAGATTAATTAAAACTTGGGCTGACTTACAAAGTGAATTTCTTAAAAAATTTTACCCCATAGGCCGAACCAATACTATGAGGCGAGCTATCACTGGATTTGCTCAGCTTTCAGGGGAATAGATTCACGAGTCATGGGAGAGACTTAAGGAACTTCTTAAAAAATGCCCACACCATGGTTTGCCTAAGTGGCAAATAGTTCAAGCTTTCTATGAGGGTTTAGGAGACCAATACAGATAGATAGTAGATGCATCTTGTGGAGGTGCATTCATGAACAAGAGCGAGGAAGAAGCCTATACCTTATTTGAAATCCTGAGTGAAAACTCAATTAACCATGCTTCGTTGTCTTTCCACCAAACCTGGGCAGGGATCCATGAATTTAAACATCTAGAATCTAGTCATAAGACTGATTTAAATTTGATAAATAAAATGGACTTTCTTGCTCAGAAATTAGATCAAGTCCTAACTTAGGTCAACAATCTTCTGCACAATTCACATCATCTTCTAATTATCAGCAGATTTGTTCAATCTGTGCTAGCCCAACCCATCATGTGAGTGAATGTCCTATGACTGCACAGTTTTCATCTTTTATCCAAGAGCAAGTCCAAGCTGCTAAAGGCTACTCCAAACTGGTTAATGATCTATTTTCAAATTCATATAATCTAGACTGGAGCAACCACCATAATTTTTCTTGGACATCTCAACAGACTCAGGCTCAGACCCAAATTTTACTTATGCAAAATTATCAAAATAGATTTCAATACCGAAATTATGACTATAATAATGGCCAGCCTAGTCAGTTTACCCAGCCACCACATCATGATCAGCCCTCATACCCACCTCCTCAACAGACCAATCTAGCTGATGATAGATTTAACCAACTTCAATAATTAATTCTAACTCAACAGCAATCTATCGCCAGACTAGAAGCTCAATAGGATAATTAGTTGAGTCTAACATGAGGAGAGAACTAGATCAACTACCGAACCTATCAATTTCAAACAACCCACCTAATGACCACCAACCACCTGGATTAAATTATCAATCTAATGTTTCATCTAAGAATCTCCAATTTGAGAATGCCAAAGTAATTCCTGAACTTAAAAGCTATAGGATTCTTATGGATCCATACCAAGATCAGGTGAGAGAGGCTAGTACTGATGCTAGCCAAAATGAAAATTTAGAGGAACTGGTTAGTACTGAGACTAACCACATAGAAGAACCCAAGCCAGGAATTAGTACTGATGCTAGTTCCAGTTTAAATGAGATAGAAATAGGGAAAAAGAGAATAGATGATTTACCCGAGACTTATAAACCTAATGTCCTATTTCCTTCAACCCTAGAAGCTGGTTCTTCTTATAAAAATCAAGAGGCATGTAATGAAATGTCAATGGAGTTGTTTAAGCAAGATCACATTAATTTACCTCCAAAATTAAAACCACCTTTAGTCACCATTCCAGCATCCCATTGAATCAAACTTAACTCCTAATACAAAAACTCCATTCATGAGCATTTTAGAAGAACAAATAGGAGAAATTCTTAATAAACATGGTTCTGAGAATGGAATAATAAAATATATCTCAAAAATTAACAGTGAATATATCAATAATGGGATTAAAAATCAACTTTCTGAGATTGGCAATCCAAAACATCATTGGAATTTGTCAATCCAATATTCGACACAGGATAGTGAGCTGCATTGTGTCTGGCTGAAGACGGTAAACTTAGCGCTTGTTGGGAGGCAACTCAATATTTAGTTTTTATCTAATTTATCTTTTTAGTTTATTTTCTTTTTAGGATAATTTGACTAAGTTGGAGGGAGAGCTCAAATTTTCAAAGGCATGTGTTGGACTAAAAATATACTGAGTTAGGTGTATTCTTTCATGTTCTTTATTACACCCTTTATTTTTTCTTCTCCATTGAGGACAATGTCGATTAAGTTGGGGGGAGAGAAAAATAAAAAAATTTAAAATTTTAAGTCCTCGAAAAAGTTAGTATTTAGTATTTAGATACTTGATTATGTTAAGAATCGAATTAAACTAAGTATTTTAAAAAGAAAATTGATGCACAGATTAGAGAATCTATGAGATATTGAGGAATCAAGTATTAAGAAAATTCAATAAAGAGTTAAGTCCAGAACATAAAAAATTTTTTCTTGGAGCATTTCTAATTATTTTTACTAGCATCAAAGAAAAGTCTACTTTTTATAGGCTTGTGTAGGGTAACTATACGTTTCTTCATATAAAAATTTATTTTAATAAAATAGTTTTCAAGTACTTCTCACTGAGTAACCGGGCCTCTTTGCCTAAGCAAGCATTGAGTTTCGCGTCAAAAGGTGGGAAGGGCAAAGAAGCTCATTGTAAAGCTAGTCTTAACTCGTAGCCTATTTGATTCGAGCTAGTAAGCCCGAGGGGTATTCTATACCTAGTGCCTTAAAGCCAACTGGTTTGGGAGTCATTGGCCCAAGACTCGCTACATGGATCAAATAGAAAGCTTAAGGAGTTAAGACACTCAATAGTGGTACAACGTTAAAAAAAAAAAAAAAAAAAAAAAAAGAAACATTGGTTTCCCACCAAGTAACCGGATCCCGTTGCCTAAGTAAGCAATGATATTCGCATCAAAAAGTGGGTAATATAAAAATAAAAATCAATAAATGAAGGACGGAAGTAGCAATACACCTGCCTATATGAAAGTTTAGATAAATCAGAGATAAAAGTGGAATAATTTAGAAAAAGTTCTAAAAAATTTAATGTTCTTTACTTAATTTTTCTATTGATAAGTATTAATACCCCAATGATATGTCTCATTTAAGCTCTACTGAATATCAATGGCCATTTTGAAAATTGCTTAGGTAAAATTCAAAACTCTAAAGTTAAAAGAAATTTAAAACTAAATTCTTTCTTTACTCGAGGACGAGCAAAGCTTAAGTTGGGGGGTGTGATAAGCATCATAAATTTATCAATAAAAGTATTAATTTATTAATTAATTTATATTAATTTTTAAAAATTATTAATCAATTTATATATAATTTTTAAAAAATTCATATTTTTATTAATTAAAAAATTAATTAAAAAATAATAAAAAATAATAAAAATTAAAAAATAAAATTTTATTATCAATAGAAAGAGCTCATTTTTTTAATCACAACGAAATAAATTTTAAGTAAAACGAAGCTAAAATAGAAAAGATATGAATTTTTAAAAATATAAAATAAATAAAAATTAAATAAAAAAGAAAATGGCTCAACCGGCTCCGCAAGCCGAGCCACCAAGCCAAGCCGAGCCACCAAGCCAAGCCAAGCCATCAAAGCTGACTCAGCCATTGAAGCCATCAGCCGGTCCACGATCCAGGCGTGGACCGCCAGCTCAGCAAAATCTGGCGAATCAGAGCTTGCCATGTGGTGAACCTAGACCCCTAAAGGGTCCACAAAAATTTATCGCAGCTCACAAGGGTAATTTAGTCTTTTCGCTCGACAATAGTGGCACTGATTGGTTGCGGTGTGCGGTGCGGCCGGTCTACGCGGTCCATGGGAACAGTGATTGTGCGATCGGACGGATGTGGTTGTTTGCGGTCAGGATCAGATGGCTATGGTTGCTTTCAGATTTTATTCAGCTACAGACATCACGCGGATCACCATCGGATGGAAGCACTCGATCCAGGTGATGATCCGACAGTCCAGAAAGCTTTCGACGATGATCAAACTCTCAGGCGCGTGATTTGCGGCCAAATTTCCTCCATCAAGCGCGATCCAACGGCCAGAATTTAATCCAACCCGATCTGAGCTGATCTGCATCTGATTTTGATGATTTTTGGACCGTTGGATTTCTATTGAATGACTGGATTTTATCAAATTTATCAGAGACATATCAGAGCTATTTTGATTCAAATTTTACTCGAATTCTTTTATATTTTGATGATTGCAAAGGCCATTAGTCCCACATTGCCTTTAGAAAAAAATATCCAGCCCTCCTAGCACTATAAAAAGGACCCTAGGCCTCCAGAAATCAATATCTCCGATCAAGGTGAAGCTTTGGTACAGGGCGAAGCCAGGCTATGGGTTAAAGGCTGCTTCGAAGCAACGGGTGCCGAGAAGAAGAGTCCGAGCTTCTACACCATCTTTCTGCCAATGCCGATCCAAGATCAGAGATCAGACTATTTTATTTTATTATCTTTTTTTTTAAATTTTATGTATTTAAATTTTAAAATTTTAATTAATAAAAATTTTATTTTTATATTTTAATTTTTTACTTTTTATTTTTATTATAATTTAATTTTTGCACTTTAATTATTACTTTTTATTTTATTGCAAGTAGATGCTAAGATCTAACTAATAGATCTTAGTACCAAGTTTAAATTTCTACACCTATTAATTTTTGCTTTTAATTTTCCGACTTCACTTTTGATTCTGAAAACTCAAATCCTTTTCTTCTTTTCTTTTCAAAAATCAAAGATTTCAAATCTAAAATACTACCTTCCTTGTGGATTCGACCCGACTCACTACTATCTACGCATTTTCAATGATTTTAAGAAGTTGGATTAAACTGATAAACACGGTGTCTTAACGACAACATCGCGTTCCTATCACATATCTTGTGATCATTATCACTGGATGTAAAATCAAGTGGTTATTCCATATAGATATTTTTCTCAAGATATCCATTCAGGAATGCCGTCTTCATGTCCATCTACCATATTTCATAATCAAAATAGGCTGCAATAGGCAAGCAATGTGCGGATGGATTTTAGCATAGCTACTGGAACGAAAAGATATCCTGATAGTCAATGCCTTCAAGCTTGACTATAACCTTTTGCCACTAGTCTAGCCTTGAATGTCTCCACATTACCATCTGCACCAATCTTTCTCTTGAAGATCCATTTACACCCAATAGGTACTATACCTTCTGGTGGATCTACCAAGGTCCAGACTTGGTTTGAGTGCATCGAGTCAATTTCTGACTGCATTGCCTCTAACCATTTCTCGGAGTCGATATCTGATATCGTCCTCATTGTAGGTTTTGGGATCATCACCATGAAACCCATTACCTATGAGGAACATTTCCTCTACATCCTCTGAAATAATACCTAAGTATCTTTCAGGAGGATGGAAAATCCTAGTTCCGATCTACAAGGTGGAGGAGGTAGTGTTCTTATTGGCTCTAACCTGATTTGGTTCCAATTAGGTTTCTTAGCTCATTACTCTTGTGAGACTTTCTCATTGAAGCTCTAATCTATCTTTCCAAAACCACTATCTTGAATAAACTATTTTTCAAGAAAGATGGCATGTCGACTCACAATCACATTATGGTCTTCTGGAAAGATAGAAATAATATCCTAATGACTCTTTAGGATATCCTATAAATCGAGCTCTAAAGGATCCTAAACTCTAACTTGTTCCGCTTTTGTTGTCTTTTGACATGAGTCCGGACAATCCCCAAATTCTGAGATGACTCAGACTTGGTTTCTTATCCATGCCATATCTCATACGGTGTGGTAGGAATGATTTTAGAAGGAATCCTATTCAGTAAGTATAATTGCAAGTCATTAACTAATGAGTTTTCCCAAAGAAAATCAGAGAGGTCTGTGAAGCTCATCATGGATCGAACCATATCTAATAGGATCCGATTTCTTCCGTTCTGAAAATCTCATTGAGTTGAGGTATTCCTGGTGGAGTCCATTGAGAGACTATGCCATTTTTCTTAAGATAGTCTAAGAATTTTCGACTAAGGTATTCACCTCCTCGATCTGATCGAAGAACCTTAATGGGTTTTTCAGTTTGTTTTTCTACTTCATGTCTGAATTTCTTTGAACTTTTCAAAAGCTTCAGACTTGTGTCTGCATCAAATATACACATACCCATACCTAGACAGATCATCGATAAAAGGTAATGAAGTAGACAAAATTGCCTCTAGAGCCAGGCACATCAAATGGGCCGCACACATCAGTATGTACTAGGGCAAGGAGATCTGTGGCCCTTTCCCCATGTCCTACAAAAGGAAGCTTTAGTCATTTTGCCTTGAAGACAAGATTCACAAATTGGATATGACTCGAAAGTCAATGGACTCAATAGCCCATTTTTCTCCAATTTGTTGATCCTATCTTCTGCTATATGACCTAATCTCAGGTGCCATAGATACCTATCATTTAGACTATCCCTAGGTCACTTTGATCCTATGGCATTCATGTTTTGCTCGATAGTTAGAATAGAAACATCAATATGTAGCTGAGATAAAGATCCATTAATAAGAAAACCACTTTGCAATTTTATTTCTTTTAAAAGAATGTTACAATGGTCCTTAAGAAAACTAATCACATAGCCTTCTAGTGCTAAGCATGAAATAGAAATCAAATTCCTGCTAGCTGCAGGCACATAATAATAGTCTTTCAAAACTAAGTCTAAACCAGATGGTAATCGAAGAGGGTATGTTTCCCACGATCACTGCAGCAACTCTTGCTCCATTTTTTATGCGTAGGATCATCTCACTATCCCTCAACCTCCTGCTCTCCTCAAGATCCTGTATAGAAGTGCACAAGTGAGCACTAGAACCAGAGTCAAGCATTCAATTGGATGCAAAAGAAACTATAAGGTTAGATTTTATAACAAGCATACCTTCAGAAGGACCTGCCTTCTTTTTATTCTTCAGGCTGGCTAGGTATAAAGGGTAGTTCCACTTTCAATGGCCGTCTGTATTGCAATGGAAATACTTTTCTTTATCAGCGGCCTTCTTCTTCAGCTCTCTCTTTTTCTTTTCTTCATCTATTTTCTACTTCTTTGTAAACTTCTTTTTCTTTTCAAAAGACTTTTTCTTAGAGAAAGTCCGCTCCACAGCAAGCATTAAGTTCTTTAAATCTTTCATAGAAAGCATCAATAGGTAACCAGCATATTCATTAATTCAGGCTAAGGTACATTTTGCAAGTTTATGCATACAGGTAAGTTCATGATGAACTTGCCCATATGCATCAGTCAAGAACTGCAAGATCAAATCAATTTGCAAGTTCCTGTCTAGCTTGACACGAAGCTTCTCAAGCTCTTCTAAGTCTTTGATCATCATCAGACAATGATCTTAGACTGACTGTCCATCACATATTTGAGCCTTAAAAAGTCTCTTTGTGACTTGATACTTGGCTGCATGACTCTTCTCATGAAACAACTCTTGTTGGTGTAGAATTTGGTTGACGCTGGATCGAGCTGGAGTGGTGGAGGACGAGGTCACCAATGATGACCTACAAAATAAAGTCTCATCCGGAGTCGGTGGGGGTGGCTTTGGTAGGACCCTCCGACGGTCAAGTTAGCTTTGGCCAACAGAAATGGAGTGCTAAGTGTGAAGTTCGGTAGAGTTCAGAGAAGGAGAGGAGAGCTTAGAGCTTCGAGCTTAGCGTATCTAGAGGATCCCTTTTTATAGGCGGAGTTTGTTGTAACTGCCTTGATTAATGACTGTCGTAACCATCCTAATAAATGCCGATTGTGATTGACTTGATAAATGCCGATCGTGATAATTATAATCATTCAATAGTGGGATCGCCTATAGGAATTCGTCTGAAGGAACAGTCTATAAGGAGTTTGGCTTTCATAAAAGCCCGACTGGAAGAGGAGTCCGACTGCTAAGGAGTTCGGCTCCCATAGAAGCTCGACTGCTGGAGGAGTCCGAAAGAAGTTTGGCTTTCATAGAAGCTCGGCTGCTAGAGGAGTCCAAAAGGAGTTCAGCTTCCATAGAAGTTCGACCGAAGGAGCTGTCTGGGAGGAGTTCGACTCTTAGAGACATTCGGCCGCTGAGGAGTTCGGCCAGGGCTCGGCCACTAAGGAGCTCGGCTAAGGCTCAACCGCTGAAGCTTTTCCATGACTATCGGTTGCATTGTCGACTGAGCATCCGACTGGACTTCGATGGGAGTGGGGTTTATCCCCAATAATAGTCCCCCCACTCTCGAGTTTGAAATTCGAAGGAAGGGTGTACCAAAATAGGCGACTGCTGAAGTCCTTTCCCAAGCTCTGCATCCGTTGAAGTCAAAGCTCGGGGATCATATCTCCTGCTGTCGAGGTCAGCTCGGAGAGATCTTATCTTCTACGGTCGAGGTTGATACGAGCACTTAGGGGAGATCTCATCTCCTACGGTTGAGGTTGCCTTGGGGGAGATCTTATCTCCTGTAGTCGAAGTTGTCTCGGGAGAGATCTTATCTCCTGCAGTCGAGGTTGTTGTGGGCACTCGGGGGATCTTATTCTCCTATAGCTAAGGTCGGCTGGGGGAGATCTCATCTCCTATGGCCGAGGTTGCCTCGGAGGAGATCTTATCTCCTGCAGTCGAGGTTGCCTTTGGGGAGATCTTATCTCCTACGGTCGAGATTGATGCGGGCACTCGGGGAGATCTTATCTTCTACAGTCGAGGTCGGGCCTAGACCCTCGGAGGAGATCTTATCTCTTGTGGCCAAGGTTGTTGTGGGCACTCGGGGGAGATCTTATCTCTAGTAGTTGAGGTTGGCCCAGTCACTCGGGAGAGATCTTATCTCCTGCAGTCGAGGTTGAGACGAGCCCTCAGGAGCGATCTTATCTCCTACGATCGAAGTTGCCTCGGAGGAGATCTTATCTCCTGCAGCCAAGGTTGAAGGACTTTGACCAGCTCATGTTAGGACGAGGTTCTCCTTCTATTCCTAACACAGCCACTATTGACTGCTTCTTCCCTATCATCACATAGTTTTTGCATAGTTTTTTGCATAGTTTTTTCTGTCATCACATAATTTGGAGCGAGCTCCTCTTAGCTTTGACGGTAGAGATGACGGACCGTCGAAGTACCAAGCTCCTTCCAGATGTGGCATCAATGATGCGGAAGGCCACCGACCTTTCTATTGTTCCACCATCATTGGTGGTTCTAGCTATGGCAGCACCCTCGATCGATCTTCTCTTGCTTCGGATTGGCATTTGAGGAACCGATCCAGCTGGCCTCTCCTAATGAGCTCCTCAATTTCATCTTGAAGCTGAACACATTCTTCAGTGTCGTGGTCATGGTCGCGATGATAGAGGCAGTACTTACTTCAATCATGCTTGTTTGGAGGAGATCGTAATTCTTCTAGTCTTGCCAGCTGGTTCCTAATTTTCATCAGAACTTACCTTAGAAGTACTGAGGGGGGCGTAGTTGTGGAACCTTCCGGGAGGAGGACTTCTTCGCACCCTTTTGTCAGGATTTCTTGATGACGAGCTCGAGGAGTTTGGGCTTGCTTGCGCCCAAGGGGAGTTCGTGAGTGCAATCGAACTTCACTCGACCCTCCATCAGTGGTGGGTTTATTAGACTCATCCACCCACCGCTCTCCTATGATTTCTTCATCCGTCAATTTGAAGGCTTCTTTCGCATGAGCATATCTCTCGACCCAGGCTAGCAGATCAGCAAAGTCCCTGAGGTACTTCTTTTCCAAGAAAAATAGTAAATCATTCTTCTGAAGGCCGCCCATGAGTGCGGCCATTGCAACAGACTGGTCCAGGTCCTAGACCTCCAATGCCGTGGCGTTAAACTAGGTGACATAAGCCTGAATGGATTCCCCCTGCTTCTGCTTGACATTCATCAGAAAATTCGAACCTCGGTGCGGACGTCGGTTGTTGACGAAGCAAGCCATAAACTGATGGCTCATCTGATCAAAAGAGTAGATCGTACCTAGTTTCAATGCCGAATACCAATTTCTTGCTGCCCCCCTTAAGGTAAATGGGAAAGCTCGGCATAATATGGCATCTGGTGTGCCGTGAAGTAGCATCATGATTTAAAAGGCCTCCAGATGATCAACCGGATCAGAAGTTCCATCATAGCTTTCAAGTTGAGGGAGCTTGAAGTTTGGTGGAATGGACTCTTGCATAATACAGGAAGAAAAAGGAGGATCAGTGTAGATATCATTATGGTGAGCTGGGGTGACGTGGTCGAGCTCCTCAATCCATCGGTCCAACTCCCACAGTTTGTGATTGAGGATGTCATCTCGATCGCGGACTTTAGAGGGCTTCTGGCTATAGATAGGGAAGGTCTCCTCCAAAGAAGAACCATGATCCAAACTTAGATCCTCTACTCTCTATTTTTTCTTCCTAACGGCGATGGGCATGCCCTCCATCAGTGGTAGGTTTCTTGGTGGAGTCATCGTCGGAGGCTGCCGCATGGCCTGTACCATCTCGATGAGACCCTAAATCCACTGTATCAGTAGGTTAAACTGCTTTGGATCCACTATGGCTGTAGGTGGAGCTTGAGTTATCGGAGCTAGAGCGAAAACTGATGTATCTGGATGGGATCTGGCTGTAGAGGCCGTTGATCACTAGGTCGAAGCTTTCTTGGAAGGTATTTTTTTGGAAAGAACTCTAGATTGCTGCTGAGCACTCCTTGAAGATCAAGAAAATCTCAAGAACAAAGAGCCCTTCCTCTTGAGCCAAATCTGTTGGTGTAGAATTTGGTTGACGCCGGATTGAGCTGGAGTGGAGGAGGACGAGATCATCGTCGATGACCTACAAAACAAAGTCCCATTCGAAGCCGATGGAGGTGGCTCCGGCAAGATCCTCTGATGGTCAAGTTAGCTCTGGCTAATAGAAATGGAGTGCTCAATGTGGAGTTCGATAGAGTTTAGAGGAGGAGAGGAGAGCTTAGAGCTTAGCGTATCTAGAGGATCCCTTTTTATAGGTGGAGCTTGTTGTAACTGCCTTGATTAATGACTGTCGTAACCATCCTGATAAATGCCGATCGTGGTTGACTTGATAAATGCCAATCATGATAATTATAACCATTCAGTAGTAGGATCGCTTGTAGGAATCCATCTGAAGGAACAGTCTATAAGGAGTTCGACTTCCATAAAAGCCCGACTGGAGAAGGAGTCTGACCGCTGAGGAGTTTGGCTCCCGTAGAAGCTCGACTGCTGAAGGAGTCCGAAAGGAGTTCAGCTTCCATAGAAGCTCGACTATTGGAGGAGTCCAGAAGGAGTTTGATTTTCATAGAAGTCGGGTTGAAGGAGCTACTGAGAGGAGTCCGGCTCTTAGAGAAGTTTGATCGCTGAGGAGTTCAGTCGGGGCTCGACCGCTAAGGAGCTCGGCTAAGGCTCGTCCACTGAAGCTTTTTCATGACTACCGATTGAATTATCGGTTGAGCATCCAACTGGACTTCGGTGGGAGCGAGGTTTATCCCCAACAACTCTTATAGGTGAATTTGGCAAGCCATCTTGATGTCCTCATGTTGGTGTTGAAGCTCATTATATATCGAGCCCAACATATAGTACCTAGCTTTATTGTCTTCGTCTATCCACTTTTCTAGAGACACTCTCTATTCAACGGATGGATGGACTGGTAAGATGGGGGGGTCCTAGTCCAATACATGAGTTAGCTTTTTGAAATCCAAAATAATTTTATAGTTTCAAAGTCAATCCTTGTAATTTGGTTTGATCTGTTTGTGGGTGTTCAGGATATCGGCTAGTGGGTTGGATGCAGATATTTTTCTATAAAGAGTTGAAGTTTCTAGTTAGATTTTATAATTAGACTTGACCAATTTGTTTAGAAATTTTATTTTTAAATAAATTAGGCTCTCACTATTTTTTCAGATCCCAACACTCCCTTGGCAGAGATGCAAAAATCTCCATGATAATAGATTTCTAGTGGATGGTGCAGTTAAAGGAACTAAATCTAGGATTTCAGGGCTAGATCTTAAAATTTTTTCAAGATCGGATAGCAAAAAATTAAAATAAATCAAAATTTATTAATGTGAAAATCCATCTCGAGGTTGGGTTGGCTGGAGTTGTGCAATGGTGATAAGTCAACGGTGACAGGATGGAGGCGGCCGCACCTGCAAGAGAAGTCTCTAACTGGGGTTGGCTTCGACGGGGATCCTCTGATGCTCAAGTCAATTCTCCATTCAATAGAGTGAAGAAGATGAGCTTTGGGAGAGAAGAGTTGCATACCTTAGGATCTCTCTTTTTTTTTCCTTTTATAGAAGGGTCCGAAGTTTGTTAGGATGGGTTGTGGGTTGTTAGACATGGGAGAGCAGTTAGTTGTCAGAGATATTTTGTTTGTCCACTAGGATATTCTCCAAAATCATGTCAGGTATTGTCCCTTCATGGCATGTAGGGAGAAAGTTGACAATCTGGAGGGATTCATCCTGAGGGAGTTCATCCTAGAGGGTTCATCTCAGAGGAGATCATCCTAGAGGAGTTCATCCTAGAAGAGTTCATCCTAAAGGAGTTCATCCTAGAGGAGTTCATCCTAGGGGAGTTCATTCTGGGGGAGTTCAACAAGAGGAGTTCATTCTTGGGGAGTTCATCCTGAGAGAGTTTGTCCTGGGGGAGTTTGTTCTGGGGAGTTCATCCTAAAGGAATTTATTCTGGGGGAGTTCATCTTGGAGGAGTTCGTCCTGAAGGATTTCATCTTGAAGGGGTTCATTTTGGGGGAGTTCATCCTGGAGGAGTTTTATACTGGAGGAGTTCATCCTGAAGGAGTTCATTCTGGAGGAGTTCATCTTAGAGGAGTTCATCCTGAAGGAGTTCATTCTGGGGGAGTTCATCCTGGAGGAGTTCGTCCTAGAGGAGGTCGTCCTGGAGGAGTTCATTCTAGAAAAGTTCATCGTGGAGGAGTTCGTCCTGAAGGAGTTCATTCTGGGCGAGTTCATCCTGGAGGAGTTCATCTTAGAGGACTTCATTCTGGAGGAGTTCATTCTAGGAGAGTTCATCCTGGAGGAGTTCATTCTAAGGGAGTTCAACTAGAGGAGTTCGTTTTGGAGGAGTTCAACTAGAGGAGTTCATCCTGAAAGAGCTTATTCTAGGGGAGTTCATCCTGGAGTAGTTCATTCTGGGGGAGTTCAACTAGAGAAATTCATCCTGAAGGAGTTTGTTGGGGATAAACCTCGCTCCCGCCGAAGTTCAGTCTGATGCTTAGCCTAATGTAACTAGTAATCAAAGAAGAGCTTTGATCAAGAATTCTCTTTCAGTCCGGATTTCTCCTTTAGTCAGATTCCTTCAGGAGCCAAACTCCTTCTGGACTTCTTCTTCAATCGGATTCCTATAGGTGCCAAACTCCTTTCGGACTTTTCCTTCAATCGGATTCCTTCAGGAACTAAACTCCTTCCAAACTTCTCCTTCAGTTGGATTCCTGTAGGAGCCAAACTCCTTCCGGATTTCTCCTTCAGTCTTCTTCCTATAGGTACCGAACTTCTTTCGAACTTCTCCTTCAATCGGATTCCTACAGGAGCCAAACTCCTTTTGGAAACTTCTCCTTCAGTCAGATTCCTCTAGGTGCCAAACTCCTTTCGGACTTCTCCTTCAATCGGATTCCTCTAAGAGCCAAACTCCTTCCTTCTCCTTCAATCGGATTCCTCTAAGAGCCAAACTCCTTCCAGACTTCTCTATCAGTCAAACTCCATCCAGATTCCTCTAGTGGATTACTTTCAGATTTTAAGTAGTATTCCTCTCGGATGATCCCCTCTAGCCATATTTTCTTTAGGAGTCCCCACTCCTCTAGAATTGATATATGTCAAAGCTCTTCACCAACCAACGTCTGCTTCCTCCGAACTTCGACTATTAAATCTCAATGAATAGGCGACCCCACTACCGGATGGTTACGACTGTCATTATCAGTCTACTATGGGTGACACCTCTCTCCATAATAAATTTCACGTGGCCCCAAGCAGTCCATGATCGGATGGTTGTGACTTTCATTATCAGTCTACTATGGATGACACCTCTCTTCATAATAAATTTCATGTGGCTCCGAGCGGCCCATGATTGAACGATTATGGTTGTCACTATTAGTCTGCTCCAGACTCCATCTATAAAAGGGATGCTCCAGATATATTTTCTTTAAGCTCTCTTCTTCTTTCAAAAATTTTGCTAAATTCTTGCTTGAGCACTCAATTTCTGTTGGCCAGAAGAACTAACTTGATCATCGGAGGGTCCTGTCGGAGCCACCACCATTGACTGTGGATGGAACTTTGTTTTGTAGGTCACTAGCGGCGATCTCTTCTTTCCTAATTCTAGCTCGATCCGACGTCAATCAGATTTTGCACCAATAGAATTGGCGCTAAAGAAAGGGCTCTTTTGTTTCTAAAGTTCTTTTGTTCTTAAAGAAGTGCTCAGCAGTGATCTCTCTTCTTCCTCTCTAGAGTTCTTTTTAGAAAAAATGCTTTCCAGGAAAGCTTCGACCCGATGATCAACAGCCTCTACAGTCAAATCCTATCCAAATTTATTCACTCCTGCTTCAGCTCTGGTAACTCAAGCACCACCTGCAGCCATGGTGGATGCGGGATAATTCAACCTGCTGGTCCAGTAGGTTTACGATCTCATAGATGCAGTGCAGGCCATACATCGTCAGGCTCTGATGCTAATTCGGCTGGAGCAGGCTTCTTTGGAGCCCCATGATCCAGTCGGAGGATGGTCGACTTGGGCTAGCTAGTCGGTGACCTCTAAAAAGGGAAAGTAGAGGGTGGAGAGCCTTTACTCGGACCATGACTCGACCTAGGAGGGAGCTTTGCCTCCATCCCATCAGAAAACCCTGGAGATCAATGATCGTGAAGATCTCCTGAATCAAAGGCTCCAGAAAATGAGTCGATGAATCGAAGAGCTCCATCATACTCCCTCCTCATATGGTAATAATATTTGCACTGACCCTCCTTTTTCTCAGAGGATTATGCAAGAGTCTATTATGCCAAACTTTAAGCTTCCCCAATTTGAAAGCTACGATGGAACCTCTGATCCGGTCGATCACTTGGAGGCCTTCCAGACCATGATGCTGCTCCATGGCATACCAGTCGCCATCTTATGTCGAGCTTTCTCATCTACCTTAAAGGGAGCGGCAAGAAACTGGTAGCCGGATATGATCTTCTCCTTTGATCAGATGAGCCATCAGTTTGTGGCTCACTTTGTCAGTAGCCGATGTCTGCACCGAGATTTGGATTTTTTGATAAATATTAAGTAGAAGAAGGAATCTATCTGGGCTTATATCATCCAGTTTAATGCTACTGCATTGGAGGTCCGAAACCTGAATCATTCTGTTGCAATGGCCTCACTTAAGGATGGCCTTCAGAAGAATGATTTACTATTCTCCCTGGAAAAGAAGTACCTCAGAGACTTTGCCAATCTACTAGCTCGGGCTGAAGGATATATCCAAGTGGAAGAAATCTTCAAATTGAAGAATGAAAAAACCACAGGAGTGCGGCAAATGGGTGAGTCTAATAAATCCACAGCTGATGGAGGGCCGAATGAAGTTTGATCGTGCTCACGGACTCCCCCCAAATTTAAGCGAGCCCAAACTCCTCCTTGAGCTCGTCGTCAAAGAAGCTTCGATAGAAGGGCACGAAGAAGTTCTCCCCCTAGAAGGTTTCACAACTACGCCCCCCTCAATGGTCCAAAAATGCAAGTATTGATGGAGATCAATGAGCAATTACCGAGGCCTAAAAGGATGCGCACTCATCCTGGTAAGCATAATCCTAGCAAATACTGTCTCTACTATCATGACCACGGTCATGATACTGAAGAATACATTCAGCTCCAAGACAAGATCGAGGAGCTCATCAGGAGAGTCTGATTGGGTCGATTTCTCATACGCCAGCCTGAAGCAAGAAAAGATCGATCGAGGGCACTGCCGTAGCTAGAACCACCAAGGAGGGAGGAATAACAAGAAGATCGGTCGCCTCTCGACATCATTAACACTATCTCTAGTAGACTTCGACAAGAAGAGGCCAGTAGATCTGAAAAATCAGGGAAAAGATGGAGGGCTGAAGAACCCATAACCTTCATTGAGGTAGATGCATGAGGAGTACAGTTTCCGCACAATGATGCGGTTGTAATCTCTTTAAATATAGCGGACTATGATGTACGTCGCATCCTAGTTGATAATGGAAGTTCGACTGACATCTTATTTTATGATGCTTTGTCCAAAATGTCAATATCTAATAGTCAGCTTGGATCAATAAACTCTCCCCTAGTATGCTTCGCTAGTGCTGCAGTACCAGTTGAAGGTGTCTTGACTCTAGCTATGGCTGCCAGGCAATATCCAAAATAATCCAAGGTGCAGGCAGATTTTCTGATAGTAAAGGCTCCCTCCACTTACAATGCAATTCTCAACCGACCTGGTTTAAATGCACTTCAGGTGATGGTGTTCACTTATTATTTGAAGATAAAGTTTTTGATAAGTTACGAGATTGGAGAGGTCCGGGGAGATCAAGCTCTAGCAAAGCACTACTACTCAATTGTCCTATGAAAGGAAGAACAGTCCAACCCTTATCCTGTTGATGGACTAGATGCTCAGGATGACCTCATGAAAGAAAGGGGAGAACTGATAGAAGATGTTGTGACTGTCCCCCTGAATGATGGAAAAATAGAGCATACGATGCAAATTGGCTCCAATTTGGAAGATGAAGTTCGAGAGCAGCTAATCGCCTTTTTATGGAGGAATGCCGACATCTTCGCCTGGGTTCCGATGGATATGCCTAGGATTGACGCCGAGATTATGGAACATCGGCTAGCCATTGATCCTAAGCATTGATAAGTGAAAGAAAGAGTTTGAGGCCATGCACTAGAAAGATAGAAGGTAATAGCAGAAGAAGTCGACAAGCCTTTCAACATCGGATTTATCCGAGAAGTCAGCTATCCAACTTGAGTCTCTAACGTGGTCCTGATCAAGAAAGTCAATGATAAGTGGAGGATGTGCATCGACTTTAAGAAGCTTAATAAGGCCTATCTAAAAGATAGCTATCCTTTATCCAGAATTGACCAACTGATAGATGTGACTTTAGGCTATGAGCTCCTCACCTTCATGGATGCCTTCTTTGACTATAATGAAATTTGGATGGCACCGGAGGATGAGGAGAAGACTGCTTTTATTGCTAACCATTGTCTTTACTATTACAGGGTCATGCCCTTCGATCTTAAAAATGTAGGTGCGACTTATCAGCACTTGGTCAATAAAATCTTCAAGGAGCAGATCGGCTGCAATATGGAGGTTTACGTCGATAACATGCTGGTCAAAAATCGAAAGACTATCAATCATGTCACTGACCTTGAAGAGGCATTCGATGCATTCAGGAAATACAAGATGAAGCTGAACCCAATCAAGTGCACCTTTGGGGTAGCCTTAGGAAGATTATTGGGATTTATGGTCTTGAGACGAGGGATCGAGGCCTACTCAGAGAAAATTTGAGCTATCCAAGAGATGACCGCTCCAAAGTCCATCAAGAAAGTTCAGTGCTTAACTAAAAAGATATCATCTTTGAATCATTTTATCTTGAGGTCAGTCGAATGCTGCATGCCCTTCTTCCAAATCCTAAGAAAATCGAAAGATTTTCATTGGACTCAGGAATGCCAAAAGACGTTCGATGAGCTCAAGAACTACCTCGACTCATCCCCTACTGGCCAAATCCAAATCCAAAGAGGAGCTATTTCTCTACCTCGCAATCTCTCCTGCAGTGCTAGCGGTAGTCCTAGTCAAAAAAGAGGCTAAAATGATCAGTCTACTACATAAGCCGGATCCTAAGGGATGTTGAGACCAGGTATACAAAGTTGGAAAAATTGACTTATGCTCTTCTGATTGCAACAAGAAGACTTTGATCTTACTTTCAAGGACATGCCATAATGCTCCTCACTAACCAGCCGATCAGAGCAATCCTTCATCAAATGGATGCTTCCAGAAGAATTGCAAAATGGATCATTGAATTAACGAAATTCGACATCAACTACCAACCTCGGCCAGCAAGCAAGGGTCAAGCACTGACCGACTTCATAGTTGAATGTACCATTCTAGATGAAGCCGAGCTTGAGCAGAATGAGATCGGCATCCCGTGGTTGCAACCGAGCCTCCCCGAAGAAAGTGCTGACCTTTCGAAGATTTTTGGGCCCTGTACGTTGATGGTTCGTCCAACTCCACTATAGCAGGTGCGGGTTAGTCTTAGTTAACCCTAAGGGAGTCAACACCGAGTACGCACTATGCTTCGAATTTTCTGCAACTAATAACAGAACTGAATATAAAGTGCTTATCATCGGATTAAAAATAGCAAGAAAGTTAAAAGTAGATTGGCTTAAAGTCTATAGTGATTCCCAATTAGTGGTCAGTCAAGTTAGTGGAAACTATAAAGCACAGAAGGAAAGTATGATAAAATACCTTGACAAAGTACAGGATTTGACTTCGACCTTCGATAATTTTGGCACTCGATAAATTTTGAGGGTAGAAAATATAAGATCCGACCTCCTCTCCAAATTAGCCACTTCAACCCCTACCGATCCATCTAAAAAAGTATTTTTTGAAACTCTAAAATGCCCAAGCTCAGAGAAATCGTAGCTCGTTATGCAGACAGAGCTCGAGCCGAGCTGGATTGACTTGTTAGTTGCCTATCTGAAAGAGGGAGTCCTTCCTCATAATCCGAAAGAAGCTCAAAAACTCAGAAATCAAGCCTTTCGGTACATTTTATATGAGGATAAGTTGTATAATAGGTTGTATTCGCTACCGCTGTTGAGATGTCTCCGACCTTCAAAGGCCGACTTTGCATTATGAAAAGTGCATGAGAAAATTTGTGGAAGTTATGTGGGAGCCAAATCTTTGTCATAAAAACTACTTCAACAAGGATATTATTGGCCGACCTTGTACCATGATTCTATAGAGTATGTCAAAAAATGTGACTACTGTCAGAGAAATGCAAACATACAAAGACAGCCGACCTCCAAGCTTACTCCACTAAGCGCACCTTAGCCATTTACGCAGTGGGGAATGGATATACTTGGCCCTTTCCCAGTGGCATTTGGATAATGGAAGTTCCTCCTGATTGTGATTGACTACTTCATCAAATGGTTCGAAGTCGAACCACTAGCAAAAATTATTGAGGCCAAGTATAGGACTTCGTCTGGAAGTCAATTGTCTGCTGGTTTGGTCTACTCCGAACTCTCATAATAGATAATGGGCGATAGCTTGCTGGGATGAGGTTCGCTGAGTTCTGCAAAGATCTAAACATCTTCCATCACTTCACATCGGTAGCTCACCCACAAGCAAATAAGAAAGTTGGAGTGACCAACCGGATCTTATTGCAAGGCATCAAGATAAGGCTCAACAGAGCAAAGAAAGCCTGGGCGGATGAACTCTACCACATCCTCTGGGCATACCGAACTACTCAAAGGCTATCGACTGGGGAAACACCATTCATCTTGGCCTTTAGAATAGAGGTAGTCCTCCCAATCGAGCTTAAACTCCCATTAGCATGGATCATGGCCTTCAATAAGCAGCGTAACTCGTAGGACCTCTGAGTCAACCTCGATCTGCTGGAAGAAAAAAGAGAAGAAGCCTAAGTTTGGATGGTGGCCTACAGGCGAAGGGTGGCCCAATATTATAACTCCAGAGTCGAAGGTACAATATTTAGAGTGGGACACTTAATACTTCGGCGAGCCACTATCTCTTAGCCTCAGAGCCAGAGGAAGTTTACCCCAAATTGGGAAGGACCTTATGAGGTCACGAAAATCGTCCAACCCAGCACGTACTACTTGAAGAAACTTGGGGCGGGGGGAGACCTGCCTCGACCATGAAATTCGAAAAATCTATGAATGTATTACCGATAATTTGATTTCAATGAAATCCTCCTACTCCAACATCCTAATCTTTATTGTGTATCGGGGATAAAGGAAGACTATCCCACAAACTTAATTTCATAACAAATACTGCCCGTGAGAAATAGGAGGAGAATCTTATTCTAACATGAGCAAAGTCGAAGACCTGATTCATTTTAGATGAGATGAGGGGAGAGGCCCAGACAGCAGCCCTAATATGCCTCTATAGCCTATTAGAAATAGGAGGAGAACCTCATCCTAACATGAGCAAAATTGAAGACCTCATTTATTTTAGACGAGATGAGGAGAGAGGCCTTGAAAATGGCCCTAATGTGCCCCTATAGCCCATTAGGAATAGGAGGAGAACCTTATCCTAATGTGAGCAAAGTCGAAGGCCTCGTTCATTTTAGACGAGATGAGGGAGAGGCCCTAACAATGGCCCTAAGATGCCCCTATAGCCCATTAGGAAAGGAGAAGAACTCATCCTAATGTGAACAAAATAGAAGACCTCATTTATTTTAGATGAGATGTGGGGAGAGGCCCTTAGAACGGCCCTAAGATGCCCCTATAGGCCCATTAAGAATAGGAGGAGAACCTCATCCTAACATGGGCAAAGTTGAAGGCCTCATTCATTTTAGACAAGATGAGGGGAGAGGCCCTGACAATGGTCCTAAGGTAATCTTTTAGATGAGATGAGGAGAGAGCCCTGACAATGGCCCTAAGGTGCTCCTATAGCTCGTTAGAAATAGGAGAAGAACCTCGTCCTAACGTGATCAAAGTAGAAGACCTCGTTCATTTTAGACAAGATGAGGGGAGAGGCCCTAATGTGCTCTCTACAGTCCATTAGGAATAGAAGTAGAACCTCATCCTAACATGAGCAAAGTTGAAGAACTCGTTCATTTTAGATGAGATGAGAGGGGAGAGGTCCTGATAATGGTCCTGACAAAGGTTCTAATGTGCCCCTACAACCCATTAGGAATAGGAGGAGAACCTCATCCTAATGTGAGCTAAGTCGAAGACCTCGTTTAGTTTAGACGAGATGAGGGGAGAAGCCTTGACAATGTCCCTAAGTTGCCCTTACAGTCCGTTAGGAATAGGAGGAGAACCTTGTCCTAACGTGAGCAAAGTCGAAGGCCTCGTTCATTTTAGACGAGGTGAGGGAAGAGGCCCCGTCAATAGTCCAAATTCATCCTCACAAGACACATTAGGAATAGGAGGAGAACCTCATCCTAACATGAGCAAAGTCGATGACCTCGTCGATATAAGACAGGATGGAGGGAGAGACCCTACCGACGCCCCTAACACACCCTCGTAAGCCATTATAAGAACAAAATGAAAGCCTCATCCTAACATGAGCAAAAGTCAGAATCTCATAGACCAAAGACTAGAGAAGGAAGAAGCTCGGTGGAGAATTCTTACATGTATTTTCTCCCGACAACCTGAGTACGTCAAATGCAAAAGATAGAACCTTATCCTGATTTGCAGAAGAGGTCCTAGTTCGACGTCCATAATGCGCTCGGCATCCACAACAAGCATTTCATTAGAAGACGATAGAGAGAAAAGCAAGGTAAAGAAGGTAAGGCCACAAATAGGTCTTGGATTCATGTGAAATGAAAATAGCAAAAAATATATTATTCCATTACAAAAATGAGTTTATTATAAGCAAAGCATAGGCTGACAAGGTTGATTACGCTAAAGAAAGAAAAATGTACAACTACTCGAGGATCTAAACCTTGAAAGGCAGAGATGGGTCGCTCTCGGCAGCCTCAGGTTTCGAACTAGCTCGAGCACCTCTGCAGCAGATTCAGACGGAACAAAAGCGAGCTCGTCGAAGGAAAGGTGGACTACAGCATTAGATGGTCCCACATCCACGTCGTCTTCCTCCTTCTCCAAAAAGTTAAGGTCGAGCTAGGGGAACCTCTAAGCTACTCTGCCTTTGCATAGCTCGAAATCCCTAATAAATGCTTTCTGGCCAAACTTGACATTCAGATTTCGCATCTTGGGTGAGGTCTTGAACTCTTCCATGGCCCAGGTCATTGCCTCCGAGATCGACTTCACCATTTGGATCTCCAGTTCCGCGACCCTACTTTCGGCTTCCTTCCTCCTCTCCTTCTCCAGGGCTAGTGCAGCCTTTTGTCCGACCGAGGCAAACTCCTCTATGCAGAGCGCGCCCTAAAGACTTTTGATGTCTGTCACCTTTTCCTCGACAACAAGCATGGAAACTCGGGACCGAACTTCGGCCTTCTTCTTTTTTCCTTCCTTCAAATTTTGAATTCAATTTTGAACTCGAGAGTAGGGAGACTATTATTGGGGATAAACCTCGCTCCTATCGAAGTCCAATCTAATGCTTAGCCTAATATAACTAGTAATCATAGAAGAGCTTCGATATGAAATTCTCCTTCAGTTCAGACTCCTTCAGCAGCTTCGATTGGAAATTCTCCTTCAGTCGGATTCCTCTAGGAGTCGAACTTCCTCTAGACTTTTTCTTCAATCGAATTTCTTTAGGAGCCAAACTTCTTCCAGACTTCTCCTTCAGTTGGATTCCTCTTGGAGTGGAACTCCTTTTGAACCTCTCCTTCAGTCAGATTCCTCCAGAAGCCAAACTTCTTCTGGACTTCTCCATCAGTCGAACTCCATCCAAATTCTTTCAGTGGATTACTTTCAGATTTCAAGTAGTATTCCTCCCAGATGATCCACTTTAGTCATATTTCCTTTAGGAGTCCGAACTCCTCTAGAATTGATATATGTCAAAGCTCTTCACCAACCAACACTTGCATTCTTCGAACTTCGACTATTAAATCTCAATGAATGGGCACATCACGACAACGGATACCCCTCTCCATAACAAACTCCACATGGCCCCGAGCGACCCCACTAGTGGATGGTTATGACTATCATTATCAGTATACTATGGGCGATACCTCTCTCCATAATAAATTCAACATGGCCCCGAGCAGCCCATGATCAGACAGTTATGGTTGTCACTATCAATCTGTTACAGGCTCCATCTATAAAAAGAGATCCTTTAGATACATTTTCTCTAGGCTCTCTTCTTCTTTCGAAAACTCTGCTGAATTCTTACATGAGCACTCCATTTTTATTGGTCAGAAAAGCTGACTTGATCGTCGGAGGGTTCTGTCGGAGCCACCACCACCGACTCTGAATGGGATTTTATTTTGTAGGTCACCAGTGGCGACCTCTTCTTTTTCAACTCCAGCTCGATCTAGCATCAACCAGATTCTACACCAACAAGTTCATTCTAGGGGGGTTCAACTAGAGGAGTTCATCCTGAAGGAGTTCATTTTGATGGAGTTCAACTAGAGGAGTTCATCTTGGAGGAGTTCATTCTAGGAAAGTTCATCTTGGAGGAGTTCATCTTAGAGGAGTTCATTCTGGGGGAGTTCAACTAGTGGAGTTCATCCTGAAGGAGTTCATTCTAAGGGAGTTCAACTAGAGGAGTTCATTCTGGAGGAGTTTAATTAGAGGAGTTCATCCTGAAGGAGTTCATTCTGGGAGAGTTCAACCAGAGGAGTTCATCTTGGAGGAGTTCATTCTAGGAGAGTTCATCCTGAAATAGAACCTCGACCATAGCCTTCTGAAGACCTCTAATTAGCCCATATTGTGACTTAGGCTTTCTTCTTTTGATGATATTATCATGACTCCTCGAATGGGGGCTGGACTAGACATGAGTCAAGGTGCAAACCAGATCGAGTCACTGGATGGATTCGAGGTCTGACTACACTCTCTTGAGATTTGGGCAACTTGGAGACCAAATCTGAGCTGTAGAATTATCTGAGGAAATGTGTACAAGATCTACAAGGAGTACTCAAGAGAATGGGGCTGGGGGCACATGTCTCAAGATGTACATTGGTCAGCAAAAAAGCTAGTATAATGAGGTGTAACAGAATGCAGTTTACTCATGTAACTTTATGTGACATTCTAGGAACTTCGTAGAAGTCAGTTGAAAGTGGGTAAGGTGTTGTCTTAAAGAATTTTTCATTTTGAATCCAATGGATCAAGTTTTGTTGCAATCTGAGTTCGTTTGGATCACGAACTTGATAGTTTTATGCGACTGCACAAAGTCCTGCGAGAATGGGGATTCTGGGTTTATCCTTATCTTATACTTAGAGGGTTGAGTTCGTAAGAGACTTGTAATCTGAGGTTGTTCCTATATAAAAGGACACTCAAGGATGGGGTTAGAGATCAAGAGATAGAGGGAAAGAAAGAGATCATCTAAGGATCCTCTTATATCTATGAGAGATTGAGAGATCGAAAGAACTTCTATTGTAAACTAGCGAGTGGTTATTTAATAAAAGTTCTCTTTTCCTTATTTCTTCTTCTTCTTCATGGTGTTTCTTGATGTCGCATTCCACTGTGTTCTATTATTGTTGAGCACGGCCTAAGACATAGAGACTAGGTTCTCATGCTAGGGAGTGATGCATGCTAATCTATAGCTATGGCAAGTGCACCAGTCGATCAAGTAATAAAGTAAATGAGTAGAGTATCATCCCTAGAGGATTGAAAAATAAGTACTGAAAAGCTTTTTCCTATGCTTTATTTAGAAGATCGATTTATGAGAATAAGAAATTAAAGAACTAAATAAAGAAATAATTAAAAATTTTAAGGAAATAGAGAGAGTGTAATTATTAGGGTTTTAAACTTAAGAGTAATGGGTTACTAAGGCAATCGATTCACCAACTCAGTCAATACAATATTCAGATTATTAGATTAATTTTATTTCATGTGACGGTAAAGTTTCCTAGTTTATTCACTAACCTTTGGTCCAGGCATAGCAAAACTATCAATATTTATTAATTACCCTTTGATCCAGGTGTAATTTAAATAAATATTAATGCATTAAGTTTTGTGAAACCCTCTAAAATATGCTGCGTCCAAAGTGCACTAAAATTTCCGCATGCATATGAATTCTAATTTGATTCATAATATAAGGTACATAATCAAGAAGCAATAACATAGATGTACTTGGTCCGTAATATCTATGTTCATCAGGTCAATTAGAAGATGGTCAGCAATCTAAAAATATTAAGATCAAATTTATATACTTCTCATGAATAAAATTTAAAATTAAAAATAAATTATATTGAATATTGCATCAAAAGAGTGGCTACACCTTAGCCTTAGTAAAAGAAAATTTAGTTCATGATAATAAGTTCAAAAATAGTAAATAAAATAAAAAGCATAAAGAAATTAGACTGTTTGATTGCTGAAATTGATTGTTCGTTGCTCTTGGTGTGGAGAACTTGGTGAAGAAGAAGAAGCTCCTTGATCACTGTTCTGATTGTCGGAAGAAAAAAAAATTAAAACCCCTTTCCTTTCTCTCAAAAATCTCTCTTCTCTTTCTACCTCTCTCCTCTCTTTCTCTTCCTTTTTTTTATTTCTCTCACTTTTTTCTCACTCTCCTCTTTTTTTTCTTCGGCAACAGCAGACTTTATAGGCTCAGAGATGGATTTTTCATGGAAATTCCTTGAAAATTAGGTTTAAAACTCTTAAAACAACTTAAATTAGGACTTTGGATGATTCTGACCGTTGGATGTCGATCAAATGATCCAAAAATTGCTTAAAAATCCTTTAAAATATTTTAGATCAAGTCAAAATTTATGACAGCTGTCGGATCAGTTGTTGGATTAAATCTGGGCCATCAGATCATGCACAAGAAAGCTTCTGATCTTAGTTTTAAAGTTGGGATGAATCTCAGCCGTTGGATCTCGATCGGGAGCTAAGGATGCCGTTCGTCAGCGCATGCGTTTCGGTCGTTCGATCAAATCTCAGTGAAAGGCGCCCATCGAATCAAACAAAATTCCCAAATTGTCCTCTATAGATCATGCGCGAGCTTGGTGTTGCATAGACCGCCGCATTCTTCAGCCAATCAGAGTGCGCTTCTTCATGTAAAATTCTCGAAATGCCCTTAAATCGATCCACCGTGCATCGTAAAAAATGCTGATGTCAGCCTAGCATTAGTGAGTTAGTCTGTTGGTGCGGTCGAACCAGGCGGTCTACTGAGCTGATTTTTTTGAGCCGATTTGAACCGGATCGGCTCTCTTTTTTAAAAAAAAAATTCAATTTTGGGCTCATTTCAAGTCCGTTTTTCTTGAAATTTATTTCATCTGAATCAGAAAAATAAGATCTTCATATTGGTGGCCTTCTTTCCTACATAAGATTAATAAAAATATCAATTTCTAAAGAAATAGATTAATCTATTTTATAATTTAATACTTTTATTAGTATATTTTTATCACTTATCACACCCCCCAACTTAGTCATTGCTAGTCGCTTAGCAATGTTTTATTTAATACCATGTTTCAATAAGATTATCCATCAAAAAGATAAAATCTAGGACTAAAAATCAAAAAGTTTAGAAAATACTGCTAACTAAGCATTGAGCTTCAGAAGCAAATTTTTTAGTCAATACAATTAAAAACTTTCTTAGAGTACATCAAAGATCTATAGCACTTGTGTTCATGATGACTAACTTTAGCATTTCAGTATTAAATTAAAAGAATAAAAGTATCCTCTCTTATCACCTATTTTGATCAATTTTCTATACATTCTCAATTTTATACTCATGAATTAAGGTAGCTTTCACACTGCCCCTTTTTCTTTTTTTTTTTTTTGCTGTGCTAGCATCCTGGCCTTTCCTTCACCATTTTATGTGAATTTTCATACTTGACCTAGGTGTAGAGATCCAGTTACTAGGCTTTGGGCAATCCACATATACTCTATCTTTTGCACTTTATTTTTAGGCAGGTAGCTCTTTCCTTAAATTCAAGTTTCTTTGATTAGAATGTATATTAATTATCAATTTTTAGTGATAATTGAATCCTCAGTTGGCCTTATAATCAATACCTACTTTGCCTTGTTAGTGTGCATGTGCAATTAGAAGTGCTAATAGTCTTTTAATGACCTAAGTAGGCTGCTAAAAGTCGACCAACTAATCTACTTCTTTAACTCATTACATTCATTAGCAAATAATTCTATCTTTTATCACTTATCCAGTCTATCTTGCTCAAGATTTTCTTCTTGACACATGATTTTTTTTTTTTAAACTTATTCTACATTGTCTTAAAGGAGAAAGAAAAATAAAGGATGCAATAAAGGATAGGAAGGAATACACCTGATTTGGTTCAGTCTGATTCTTTGAAGCTTTGAAATTTTGCTTGAGCTCTCATTGATGTTTTTTTTGCAAAATTGAAAATACACACCAGAGCAGTAAAACAGCAACAACAAATTATTGAAAAATAAAAGAAAAGAAAAATGATCAAAACTAAAAAGAAAAAAAATAACCTATCTAGTAGTTTTGATTTATAGTCTTCAACTTGACTTTCTTTAAGTTCTGAGTTGAATCAATCTAGTGCCACTTCAATTGGAATACTTTCATGTTTGATCGAGCCCTCTTTCAATTGGACATTGCTAGCTTTTATAGTCTCAAACCTATTTTCTACAGAATCCTCATATAATGGATTGTCAATAATATCAATTAGAAAATAAGTTTGATTATCATCAGGATGTTTAGTTTCTTTGAAAACATTAAAAATAACTTATTCATCTTGGATTCTAAGAATTAATTTTTCTTGTTGGACATCTATTAAAGCTCCTCCAATAGCTAAAAAGGATCTTCCTAAAATAAAAGGTACATTATAATCTTCTTTCATATCAAGAACAATAAAATCAATAGGAAAAATAAACATATTTACCTTTATCAAGACATCAGATTAATGCTTGCTCTTAAATCACATAAAACTTTATCAAAACTACAATCACCAATAATGCAGGGGATTGTAAAACTCCCTGAATTTTTTAGCTTCTGTGGTAATTTATTTTGAAGTATTGCTGAGCATTTTTCATTCAAATTTATTCTCTCATGCTTCTTTAGCTTTTTCTTATTTGTTAGGATTTCTTTGAGAAACTTGGTATACCTAGGCATTTGAGTGATAGCATCTACAAAAGGAATATTAATATATAAATTCTTTAATATTTTGAAAAAGTCAGAAAATTCCTTATCTAGATGTTGTATTTGTCTCTCTGAGAATGGTAGTGGCGGTACGTAGGGCTTTACATTTGGATCGGCAAACCATATACCTAGAGACCATCCATCTACTGGTTGTTTTAGTGACTGATGAATTTTAGTTGATGATTTCTTATTTGTAGTTGGCTGTTCAGTCTCTTTCTTCTGATATGGCTCCTCCAGCTTTGTACCACTTCTTAGGATGATAGCATTGACTTGCTCCCTTGGATTGGTCTCCGTATTGCTGGGCAAAGATCCTTAAGGTCTCTCGGAGATTATCTTAGCCATTTGACCTATTTGCATCTTCAAATTTTGAATTGTTGCTGCTTGGTCTTGTCTAAGTTTGGCTTCTAAATTTTTTATAGTTGCTTTTTGGTTTTGCATAAATTTGATAATCAGCTCTTCCATGTTGGACTTCTTTTTAGGTACTTGGAAAGTCGGGGGTGGCTGTCGTGCTGCATTTTGATTACTCCACGAGAAATTTGGGTGTTGCCTCCACCCTTGATTGTATGTGTTGGAGTAGGGATTGTTTTGTTGCGGCCTAAAAAAATTACCAACATAATTAGCTGTATCAGTTATTTTAGCAAAAGGATTACCTGTCTGATAATTGCTCGTATCTTGTCCTCCTCCACATAGGTCATAAGTGATGCTCTGAATATGCATAGCTGTTTCCTTTAAGTTGTTGACTTCAGCTCTAAGGGCTGCAATTTCAGCTAGTAAGGTTGGCACGCAATCTACTCCCTACACAGCTGCTAGTCTTTTTGGCATCATGCATTCTATCTGCCATTGATAGCTATTTGATGCCATCTCATCGATCAGATCGAAGGCTTCTTCCTCCATTTTTTGATTAATGGTTCCTCCTGTTGCTGCATCAATCATAGAATAATTAGTAGGAGATAAACCATTATAGAAAGTTTGTACCTAAAGCCATACGGGTAGTTGATGATGTGGACATCTCCTCAGCAATTTCTTGAAATGCTCCCAAGCCTCATATAGTGTCTCCATGTCCATCTGCATAAAAGAAGTGATATCATTGCGCATCTTGGCAGTCTTGGAAGGTGGAAAGTACTTGGCTAAGAATTTTTGGGCTAGGACATCCTAAGTTATGATAGAACCTACAGGAAGAGAATGAAGCCAACTCTTAGCTTTGTCCCGCAAAGAGAAAGAAAATAACCTTAATCTAATAGCATCATCCGACACTCCATTAATTTTAAAAGTATCATAAAGTTCAAGAAAGTTAGAAATATGGGCATTCGAATCATCATGCACGTGTCCATTGAATTGGACAATTGATTGAATCATCTGGATCATCGTCGATTTTATTTCGAAGTTGTTTGCTCGCACTGGCGGTCTCTTGATTCTTGAAGCTGCATCGGCTACAGATGGTGTGATGTAATCATTTAATGGATGATGTACTGGTCGAATAACTTCATGCTATCATTCGGTTGCCATATCCAATCCTAGATTAATGTCGTTAGGATTTTCAATTGCCATGTTTCTTTCTTGTTGTAGTCTTCTAATGGTCCTTTCAATTTTTGGATCTAAAGATAGTAAGTTACTATATCCAGTACGTGTCATTCACTGAACAATTTTTTTTTAAAAAAATAAAATAATAATAAAAATTAAAAATAAAATTCAAAAGTAAAGCTAGGATCAAAATTTCAATATTATTTTAGACACAATCCCCGATAATAGTGCTAAAAACTTGATGCGTGCTAATCTATAGCTATGGCAAGTGCACCAGTCGATCAAGTAATAAAGTAAATGAGTAGAGTATCATCCCTAAAGGATTGGAAAATAAGTACTGAAAAGCTCTTTCCTATGCTTTATTTAGAAGACTGATTTATGAGAATAAGAAATTAAAGAACTAAATAAAGAAATAATTAAAAATTTAAGAAAATAGAGAGAGTGTAATTATTAGGATTTTAAACTTAAGAGTAATGGGTTACTAAGGCAATCGGTTCACCAACTCAGTCAATACAATATTCAAGTTATTAGATTAATTTTATTTCATGTAACGATGGAGTTTTCTAGTTTATTCACTATCCTTTGGTTCAGGCACAGCAAAACTATCAATATTTATTAATTACCCTTTAGTCCAGGTGTAATTTAAATAAATATTAATGCATTAAGTTTTGTGAAACCCTCTAATTAAAATACACTACGTCTAAAGTGCACTAAAATTTTTGCATGCATATGAATTCTAATTTGATTCATAATACAAGGTATATAATCAAGAAGCAATAATATAGATGTACTTGGTCCATAACATCTATGTTCATCAGGTCAATTAGAAGATGGTCAGTAATCTAAAAGCAATAAGATCAGATTTATAAACTTCTCATAAATAAAATTTAAAATTAAAAATAAATCATACTGAATATTGCATCAAAAGAGTGGCTACACCTTAGCCTTAGTAAAAGAAAATTTAGTTTATGATAACAAGTTCAAAAATAGCAAATAAAATAAAAAGCATAAAGAAATTAGATTGTTTGATTGCTAAAATTGATTGTCCATTGCTTTTGATATGGAGAACTTGGTGAAGAAGAAGAAGCTCCTTGATCACTATTCTGATTCTCAAAAGAAAAAAAAATTAAAACCCCTTTCCTTTCTTGCAAAAATCTCTCTTCTCTTTCTACCTCTCTCCTCTCTTTCTCTTTTTTTTTATTTCTCTCACTTTTTTTTTCTCACTCTCCTCTTTTTTTTCCTTCGGCAATAGCAGACTTTATAGGCTCAGAGATGGATTTTCCATGGAAATCCCTTGAAAATTAGGTTTAAAACACTCAAAATAACTCAAATTAGGACTTTGGATGATTCTGACCGTTGGATGTCGATTAAATGATCCAAAAATTGCTTAAAAACCCTTTAAAATATCCTAGATCAAGTCAAAATTTATGGCAGCTGTCAGATCAGTCATTGGATTGACTCTGGGTCATCAGATCGCGCATAGAAAAGTTTCTGATCTTAGTTTTAAAGTCGGGATGAATCTCAACCGTTGGATCTTGATCAAGAGCTATGGATGCCATTCGTTAGCGCATGCATTTCGATCGTTTGTCAGTGAAAGGTGCCCATTGGATTAGACAAAATTCCCAAATTATCCTCTGTAGACCATGCGTGAGTCCGATGTTGCATAGACTGCCGCATTCTTCAGCCAATCAGAGCGCGCTTCTTCATGTGAAATTCTCGAAATACCCTTAAATCGATCCACCATGCGCTGCAAAAAATGCTGATGTCAGTCTAGTGTCAGTGCTGCATTAGTGGGTTGGTCTGTTGGTGCGGTCGAATCGGACGATCTGCTAAGCCAATTTTTCTGAACTGGTTTGAACCAGATCGGCTCTCTTTTTTTTTTGAAATTCAATTTTGGACTCATTTGAAGTCCATTTTGCCTGAAATTTATTTCATCTGAACCAAAAAAATAAGATCTTCATATTGGTAGCCTTTTTTCTATATAAGATTAATAAAAATATTAATTTTTAAAGAAATAGATTAATTTATTTTATAATTTAATACTTTTATTAGTATATTTTTACCCTATGAAGAGCTGATCGAGCCGTACGTTGTTGGAATTTGCTTTGGGATCCATTCGTACGTGACAATATCAAGCTCGACCTAACTTAAGACCTCTACCACAGCCTTCCAAAGATCTTCAATTAGCCTACATTATGTTCTAGGTTTTCATCTCTTGATGACCTCAAGCTCGGCCTGAAACAGGACCTCAGTTATGGTCTTTCAAAGATTTTCAATTCAGCCTTCTGAAGACCTAAGCTTCCATCTTTTGATCACTTTAAGATCGACTTGAGATAGGACCTTGGCCATAGCCTTTTGAAGACTTTCAATCAGCCCATATTCTCATGTCTTCGGTAGGCATAAAAACCTTCCAATAATAGCCCCCCTACTTTCGAGTCTGGGCCTTGGTTCGAACGAAGGAAGTATAGTAAATTAGACTTGCCGAAGACATGCCATTTTTTGTCATTTAGACTTAGAATCTTCTGGCTTCTTATTGAAATTGTTCGAAGGTCTTCAAATCCATCCTTAGCTTTTTGAGCTTAGATTCTTGCCGATCTCTATCTTCTAAGGTTGGATTTCTGCATGTGTTAACATTCTAAGCTAGGATTGCTGCAGGCCTCTGCTTTCTAAGCTTGGATTTCTACGAATATTGATATTTGGAGTTTGAATTTCTATAGATCTTTGCCTCATGTTTAGAAATTAAAGATTTTCACCCTTGCTAGGATGAGGTTATCCTTCTATCTTAAATAATTAGAAAATTTTTGTGTCAGGATGAGGTCCTTCTCTTGTGCTTGAAATAGTCGTAAGGGAATACCTGGGCCATTGAAGGGGCCTCTCCCCACCACCCATCTTAAATTAACGAGAGTCTTTGTTTTGCTCATATTATGATGAGGTTCTCCTTCTGTTCCTATCATGGCTGTTGGGGCATATTAGGATCATTGGCAAGGCCTCTCCCCTCATCTTGTTTTAAATTAACGAGGCCTTTTGCTTTGCTTGTGTTAAGATGAGGTTCTCCTCCTATTCCTAATATGGCTGTAGGGGCATATTAGGGCCGTTAGCAGGGCCTCTCCTCTCATCTTGTCTTAAGTTAACGAGGCTCTCTGCTTTGCTTGTGTTAGGATAAGGTTCTCCTTCTATTCCTAACATGGCTATAGGAGCACATCAGGGCTATTGGCAGGGCCTCCCTCCTCATCTCGTCTTAAATTAATGTGGTATTTTGCTTTGCTCGTGTTAGGACGAGGTTCTCCTCCTATTCCTAATATGGGCTGTGGGGGCACATTCGGACCATTAGTCCGTCTCCTTTCCCCATCTCATCCTTAAGTGAATGAGGCCTTCTGACTTTGCTCGCTGTTAGGACGAGGTTCTCCTCCTATTCCTAACATGATTGTAGGAGGCACATTAGGGTCGTTGGCAGGGCCTCTCCTCTCATCTCATCCTTAAATTGAACGAGGCATTCGATTTTGCTCGCGTTAGGACGAGGTTCTCCTCCTGTTCCTAACATGGCTGTTGGGGCACACTAGGGCCATTGGTAGAGACTCTCCCCTTATCTCGTCTTAAATTAACAAGATCTTCTACTTTGCTTGCATTAGGATGAGCTTCTCCTGTTCGTAATGTGGCTATCGGGACACATTAGGGCCATTGGTAGGGCCTCTCTCTCATCTCATCTTAAATTAACAAGGCCTTCTGCTTTGCTCATGTTAGGATGAGGTTCTTCTCCTATTCCTAACATGGCTATAGGGGCACACTAGGACCATTGGCAGGACCTCTCTCCTCATCTCGTCTTAAATTAATGAGGCCTTCTTCAATCGATGTTCTTGTCAAGTTTGCTTCCTTGGCCTTGATTTTTTCTTGGCTTAAATTTAGGCTTGGTAGTTCGACCTTGATCATAATTTTGACTCTGGCTTGGCTGTGATCTTAACTTCAGGTTGGTTGTGATTTTAGCTTCAGCATACCCTTTATTTTGACCTTGGCTTGGTCTTGAATCTGACTTCAGCTCGGCTTAGGCCTTTACCTCAGATATTTTTTTTTTGATGAGCTTGGCTTACTGAGATTGAATTTCTATTAGCCTCAGTCTTTTGAGCTTGATCCTATGCAGACCTCAGACTTGTATGATCTTTGCCTCGGATTTGTCTTGCTTGCACCTCGGATGGGTCTTGAACTTGATCTCGAATTGGTCTGGATTCTAGCTCCAGCTTTAGCTTTAGTTTTTTGAACTTAGTCTTGATTGACTTTGAGTGCGGTCCTCGCTTTTGGTGTTCTATAGCCTTGTGAGAAAGAAAAGATAATGGACAAAAGCTTAAAAGTCTCTTACCATGAGTTCTCTATTTGAAAGATCATGGGTTTTGTTTGACCATCCTAATTCAGATCAGATTTTTTCTTCTTCTTCTCTATTTTTTTTGTATTAATTTCACTTCAATGGGTGTAATTCACAGAGCCACATGCCTAGGTTATAGTATTTTGTGGGTGGCTTCGGGGTTGCTCCAAGTTAGCTTCAACATCATATGATGTGAGATGCACATGGGAGGACTTCAAAAAAGGTCGAACAGATGCATGTGCATGGGGGACCTCAGCCACGTTAGGAGTGCACAGACCTCATGAGGACTTTGGCACCATGTGCACAAGGACTTTGAGGGCCGCTTTGGTGGTGGGTTCGGCCGCTTGGGTGCG
Source organism: Cocos nucifera (assembly GCA_006176705.1). Taxonomy (NCBI): domain Eukaryota; kingdom Viridiplantae; phylum Streptophyta; class Magnoliopsida; order Arecales; family Arecaceae; genus Cocos; species Cocos nucifera. The sequence goes on from QRFJ01003855.1 coordinate 93,349, forward strand.
TAGGAGAGAAGGTCGAATTTTGGGAAGCACTTCGATTGTTGCCTGTTGCATGAAAGAGGGGATCAGAGTTACCAAGGGCCGTGCCTAGGAATGCATCCAGGAACTCGGCCCCGCTATGGCTAAGAGCGTAGGGAGGGGATCGACTATGGCTGGAAGCACACTGGGAGGAGATCATTTAGATGCGAGATGGGCTCAGGAGAGTTTTGCCAAATGCACATGGGCTTGGAGGAACCGACTTTGCTACGATGAGTTTGGCTATGTCCGGGGCATGCAGGAGAGAGGATCAACTAGAGAGGTGAGATGAGTCGTGCCTGGGGGCATAGTGGAGAAGATCGATCGGAATGGCACCGACTTCTTCATTCCTCTTTCTTTCTCTTCTCTTCTTTTTTTTTTACATCTATCATAGGTGATAGAATGAGATCAGGAAGGATGAAACCCTTCTTTTGATTGGAGCCTCTAGCCAATGAGGCCCGGTGCTAGAGGTGCGTGCGGGGGGAGGCTTTAGAGCCTCCAATCTTGGCTTCAACGTCGGCAGGGGTTCGCATGCCATGGACGTGCGCACGGAGGACCTCAGGGCCTTCGATCTTCAACAGTGTGGGGGCTTTATGTTTCCAAATCCATCGAGATTCGGCTTTAAAGATGCGGGAGAGTTGGGATGTCTAATCTGGCAAGTCTTGGACAGCAGAAATGATGCATGCATGTAGGGGAAGATGAGCCTCATGACAAATGAATAGAGGGTGATGACCAAATATCAATTCGATAGCACATGGGGTTGGAAACGTGCACAAGAGGGTAATCGGTGACTTCAGCCATGACCGAGCACATGAAGGAGGAGGTTAGCTCCACATGGGGCACGTGGGAGAGAGGAAACAATCGAAGTTGCTTGGGAGAATGGGAGAGTGAAGATTGATTGGAGTAGTCATGGATTGTGCCTGGGAGCATAGGGGAGAAGAATGTCGGTGTCCAGGGTCACGAGGGTGGAGAAGGTCGGCACGTGGGCAGGACTTTGACACTGTCACGACTAGTTCAGCCGCACCTAGGAGCACGAGGGAGGAGGACATCGGCTAGAGATGCATGAGCATGCAGGAGAGAGGAGAAGGCCAGAGTTGCTTTTGGGAGAGATGAGCTCGATCGGGTGCATAAGGGGAGGAAGATCGTCTTGAATCATCATGCGGGGGAGGCCAGAATCATCGTGCGGGGGAGAGAGAAGTTTGGAGTGATCGTAGTACAGAGGATCAACTGATGCCATCATGTGCCGCACTTGGGAGCATAGGGGAGGAGGTCGACCAATGTTGCCACGGTCGTGGGCTGCGCCTAGGAGCGCGAGGAGGGGAGGTTGGCCATCACGATCGTGGGCTATGCCTGGGAGTGTGAGGAGGGGATTGGCTATCGCGGTCGTGGGCTGTGCCTGGGAGTGTGAGGGAGGAGGTCGGCCGTTGCGGGCTACACCAGGGAGCACGGGAGTAAGGATATTGCCTGGAGGGGTGCCAATTGCTCCTTTTCCCTCCCTCTTCTTCTTCTTCTTCTTCTTCTTCTTTTACTTTCTTCTCTCTATTTTTTTTGGAAACAAGGGAACTGATTTTTTTTTTTTGGAAATAGGGCAACTATTTTTTCTTTTTTTTTCTAAAATCATGATAATCCAAATGAAATAGCAACTAGGTATTTTGAAGGTTTATGATTAGTCAAATTTCCTAGACTAGGTGAATGCTATTCTTTGGGCTCATCTGATGATAAGAACATATATGACAAATCATATTTTTGATGTAATTTTAAGATGTTCCTCAGTTCGCTACCATTAGGCCTATCAATCAACTGAAGTTGCTTCTGTACTCAGAAGTAGATCCTCTACCAACAAATGAAGATACAATTCTCACAAACAATAGTGCATTTAGTGACACAATCATTTTCCATACAAAGCATAATTTTAATTTTTCATTCAATTATATGGGTGGTGTCTGATCTTTCCTAAGGGATGAGTGTGAGCTATGATATTCACCGTGACTTTAGAAGTGATATCTCGATGCCAAATAAAGATGCAATAAGTATGACGGTAGGTTCATGCCATAGTAACCGTCAACACAGGAAAGCCTCCTTTCGCTCTCTAATTTTTATGATATCCCTCCATTTTTTCCATCTCTCCCAGGACCCTAGTCTCTTTAATTCATTTTGGATTTCAGAGGTTGCTTTTATTTTGCCCAGTATATTGGAGTGCAAATGAAGCTCCTCCTCCTAATGCTTGATTCTATCTAGAACTCAAGAAAATAGATGAAAAATAAAAAAATATAATATGACTAGGAAATTATTATTATTATATTTCTTATCTGAATCTTATGGCATTTTCATTGGTTCAGATCATCCCTATCACCTTCTCCTTTCTTGCTTGAGCTTTTCTCTCCAATTAAAATTTTTTTCTCATTTGGAGCCTCCAATTTGAGCCTGGATAGGATCTATTGAAGATGGATGTGGAATTCCATCGTTATTGGAGCGACGTGATGGAGATCCTCTCGTTGGATGCTCATTTCTTCTCATAAACGGGCTCAAAGGCCCTTCCTCTAGCACCAATCTATTGATGCAAAAATTTCTCTTGAGGTCGGGTTGGCTGGAGTTATGCGAAGGTGGCAAGATGGTGGCGATGGGATGGAGGCAGCCACACCTGCAAGAGAAGTTTTCGATCGAGGTTGGCTCCGGTGGGGACCCTCCGACGCTCAAGTCAATTCTTTGCTCAACAGAGGAAAGAAGATGAGCTTTGAAAGAGAAGAGTTGCATACCTTAGGCTCCCTCTTTTTCTTTCTTTTATAGAAGGGTTTGGAGTTTGTTAGGATGGATGTGGGTTGTTAGTCGTGGGAAAGTAGTGAGTTTTCAGAGATATTTTATTTGCCCACAAGAATATTCTCAGAAATCATATTAGGTATTGTCCCTTCATGGCATGTAGGGGAAAAGTTGACAATCTGGAGGGCTTCATCTTGGGGGAGTTCATCCTGAGGGGGTCATCCCAGAGGAGTTCATTTTGGAGGAGTTCATCCTGGAGGAGTTCGTCCTGGGAGAGTTCAACTAGAGGAGTTCGTCCTGAAAGAGTTCATTCTGGGGAGTTCATCCTGGGGAGTTCGTCATAGGAGAGTTCGTCCTAGGGAGTTCATCCTGAAGGAGTTCATTTTGGGGGAGTTCATCCTGGAAGAGTTCGTCCTAGAGGAGTTCTTTCTGAGGAAGTTCATCCTGGGGGAGTTCATCCGAGAGGATTCATTCTGTAGGAGTTCATCCTGAAGCAGTTCATTCTAGGAGAGTCCATCCTGAAGGAGTTTATCCTAAAGGAGTTCATTTTGGAAAAGTTCAACAACAGAAGTTCATTCATCCTGAAGGAGTTTGTCCTGGAGGAGTGCATCCTAAAGGAGTTCATTCTTGAGGAGTTCTGAAGGAAAAATTCTGATTTTCTGGATCAGGTTCGTTCAGATTTGATTGGATCAAGAGATATATTTCAAAAATTTTTCTCTTTGATCCAAATCAGATCTGAAATGTTTTAGATCTAATTTTTATTATTCTAATAATAAAAATAAAATCTAGATAAATTAAATCAAATTTAATCTACCTTGACGTAGGGTAATCCTATTACCCGTTGATGATCCTGTAAGCAGCGGAAGGTTCTAGATCTAGCCACGCAAGTGCCTGGCCTCTACTAGTATCCACTTAGGTTAGATCTGGAGATCCTCTTCTTCTCTATCATATCTCCAAAAATCAAATTTGAATCTGATTTGGAGGATCTTCAAAACACCTTTCGAAGATCAGTAGTTGTCCTTTGCAGCAGCGTAGGCTTCTAGCTTTCTATCGCCTTTCTCTCATCTAGATTGCACCAACTTGGATCCCAAACTCCTTTGGGCATGGAGAGGAGAGGGGGAAGATGGACTTGGCATGGAAGAGGAGAGGAGAGGCAGGCTTAGGGTGTGGGAATTTTCAATTCAATTTTGAGTTGGGCGCAGGGTCTTATTTATAGACTATACATGATCCAACTCCTCTTCTTCCCAACCAATCACAACCGTTTGTGAAATCAGATCTAAATCTGATTGGTGGGAATAGAGTCCCTTGGATTCCTCCTTAGATGGCACCTAAGATCAGTCAAACTTGATTCTTAGGAGAAGTTTAATCGAAATCCAAAAAGAAGATGGAGTCCCTATCCAACAGGGACTCCTGGGCACCTCCAGCTTGGGCGCACGCCAAGGGTGGCGTGCACCCTCCTCCTTGCTAGATTCTGGTGGGGGGACAAGACCCCACCAGCTCTTCAATAGGTGTATGACACGTGGTTAGAAGTCAAAGTATCAACGGTCAAACATTTGACCAGTCAAAGGTCAACTTTTGACCAAAGTCAAAGGATGAGAAATGGCAGGTGACCAAAAATGGCAAGTATTATCTTATAAAATAAGACAATCCTTTTCTGATCTGGATAAGCTCTAGTTTGACCAAGTAAAGGCCTCTGATCGAGCACAAACTCCTTTGGCTCAGTCAGGACAACTATTTATGATAGTAAAAGAAGAACGTTAGGTTCAATCGAGTGCTAGCACGATTTCCTTGAACCTAATTGAATCTCATTCAGATCAATTGAACCAGATTAGTTCAATTGATGATCACCAGATTCAAAATTATATGATAGAAAATAACCCATTTTATTGATTTTAGTCAAAATTATAATTTTGCCCTTAGAAGTGTATTACAAGTATCAGCCAATTCTAGCTTCTAGGGCACATGTATCTAACAATCTCTCACTTATCCTAAAGCCAATTGGCTACAAGTCTAAGTCCTATCTTCTCAAGGTGGGCTTCGATCTTCTGCTGGCCCAACGGCTTTGTGAGCGGGTCTGCCACATTATCTGTGGAGTCCTCTCTTGACCTCGACATAACCCTTCTCGAGGTAATCACGGATGAGGTGGTATTGCCGCTCAATGTGCTTGGATTTCTGATGAGACCTCGGCTCCTTAGCAAGGGCTATGGCGCCATTGTTGTCTTAGTACAGAGGAATGGCATCTGATGGCATTACTTCGATTTCTGCAGCAAACTTCTTGTACCAGAATGCTTCCTTTGCAGCCTCTGATGCAGCGATATATTCTGCTTCCATGGTGAAATCTGCTATCACAATTTGCTTGAAACTCTTCTAGTTGACAGCACCACCATTGCACACAAACAGACTCCCAGATGTCGACTTTCGATCATCTACATCGGACATGAAATCTTAGTCTATGTATCCCTGGACTTGGAGTTTTCCGTTATCAAAGACCAACATCATATCCTTAGTTCTTCTCAAGTACTTAAGGATATATTTCACAAAAGTCCAGTGTTCCTCACCTAGATTTGACTGATATCTGCTTATGACACTCACAGCATGGGCTATATCAGGTCGTGTACATAGCATGGCATAAATGAGGCTCCCTATTGCAGAAGCATAAGGGATCTTGCTCATGCGTTCTATTTTCTCAGGTGTGCTAGGGCACATCTTCTTGGAAAGATGAATACCATATCTGAAGCGTATTAATCCCCTCTTAGAGTTTTCCATACTAAACCTCTTTAGTACTTTCTCTATGTACATCTTCTGTGAAAGTCCTAGCATTCTATTCGGTCTATCCCTATGGACCTTAATTCCTAGAATATAAAGAATGCTTCACCTAGGTCTTTCATGGAGAATTCCTTGGACAACCATATTTTGACTATCGTCAACATGGGAATATCATTTCCAATAAGGAGGATGTCATCCACGTATAATACGAGGAAGACAACAGCTCCCACTGACCTTTTTGAAGACACACGATTCCTCTTCATTTTTGATGAAACCAAACCTTTTAATCACATCATTGAAATGAGTGTTCCAGCTCCGAGATGCTTGCTTAAGTCCATATATAGACCTTTACAGCTTGCAAACCTTGTGATCAGTATCACTGGATGTGAAACCTAGCGACTGTTCCGTATAGATATCTTCCTCAAGATATCTGTTCAAGAATGCCATTTTCACGATCATTTGCCATATTTCATAATCGAAATAGGCTACAACGGTAAGCAATGTGCGGATGGATTTTAGCATAGCCATTGGGGAAAAGGTATCCTGATAGTCAATGCCTTCGCATTGACTATAACCTTTTACCACTAGTCTAGCCTTGAATGTCTCCACATTCCCATCTGCACCAATCTTTCTCTTAAAGATCCATTTACACCCAATAGGTACTATACCTTCTGGTGGATCTACCAAGGTCCAAACTTGGTTCGAGTGCATTGAGTCAATTTCTGATTGTGTTGCCTCTTGCCATTTCTCAGAGTCGATATCTGATATCGCCTCGTTGTAGGTTTTGGGATCATCACCATGAGCACCATTACCTATGAGGAACATTTTCTTTACTTCCTCTGAAATAATACCTAAGTATCTTTCAGCGGGATGAAAAACTCTTTTCAATCTACGAGGTGGAGGAGGTAGTATTCTTATTGGCTCAACCTGATTTGGTTCCAATTAGTCCTTAGCTTGTTGTACTTATGAGACTTTCTCATCAAGCTTGATCTGCTTTCTAATGCCGCTGTCTTGAATAAACTATTTTTCAAGAAAGATGGCATGTTGACTCACAATCACATTGTGGTCTTCTGGAATATAGAAATAGTATTCTAATGACTCTTTAGGATATCCTATGAATCGAGCTCTGAAGGACCTAAATTCTAGCTTGTTCGCTTGTTGTCTTTTGACATGAGCCGGATAACCCCAAATTCTGAGATGACTCAGACTTGGTTTCTTACCATGCCATATCTCATACGGTGTGGTAGGAACGATTTTAGAGGAAACCCTATTCAGTAGATAAATTGAAGTTAATAATGAATGTCCCCAAAGAAAATCAGGAAGGTCTGTGAAGCTCATCATGGATCGGACCAGATCCAATAGAGTCCGATTTCTCCATTCTAAAATCTCGTTGAGTTGAGGTATTTTTGATGGAGTCCATTGAGAGACTATGCCATTTTTCTTGAGATAGTCTAGAAATTTTTGACTAAGGTATTCACCTCCTCGATCTGATCGAACAATCTTAATGGATTTTTCAGTTTGTTTTTCTACTTCATGTCTAAATTCTTTGAACTTTTCAAAAGCTTCAGACTTGTGTCTCATAAGATACACAAACCCATACCAAGATAGATCATCGGTAAAGATAATGAAGTAGACAAAATTGCCTCTAGCCGGTACATCAAATGGGCTGCACACATTAGTATGTACTAGGGCAAGGAGATCTGTGGCCCTTTTCCCATGTCCAACAAAAGGAAGTTTAGTCATTTTGCCTTGAAGACAAGATTCACAAGTTGGATATGACTCGAAAGTCAACGAACTCAATAGCCCATTTTTCTCCAATTTGTTGATCCTATCTTCTGCTATATGACCTAATCTCAGGTGCCATAGATATCTGTCATTTGGACTATCCCTAGGTCGTTTGGCATTCATGTTTTGCTTGATAGTTAGAATAGATACATCAATATGTAGCTGATAAAGATCGTTAATAAGAAAATCATTTGCAATTTTATTTCTTTCATAAAGAATATTACAATGATCCTTAGAGAAGGTAATCACATAGCCTTCTAGTGCTAAGCATGAAACAGAAATCAAATTTCTGCTAGCTGCAGGCACATAATAACAGTCTTTCAAAACTAAGTCTAAATCTGATGGTAATCGAAGAGGGTATGTTCCCACCACCATTGCAGCAACTCTTGCTCCATTACCGATGCATAGGATCATGTCTCCATCCCTCAGCCTCCTGCTATCCTCAAGACCTTGCATGGAAGTGCACAGATGAGCACTAGAACAAGAGTCAAGCTCCCAACTAGATGCAGAAGAAACTGTAAGGTTAGACTCAATAACGAGCATACCTCCAGAAGGACCTTCCTTCTTGTTCTTCAGGGTGGCCAGGTAAGTAGGGCAGTTCCACTTCCAGTGGCCATCGCTGTTGCAATGAAAACACTTTTCTTTGACAGCGGCTTTCATTTTTGGCTCTGCCTTCTTCTTCTTTCCTCCTTCCACTTTTGCTTTTTTGCAGACTTCTTTTTCTTTTTAGAAGACTTTCTTTTGGAAGAAGTCCATTCCATAGCAAGAATTAAGCCTTTAGAACCTTTCATAGAAAGCTCAGCGGTGACCAGCATATTCATTAATTCGGCCAAGAAATTTTGAAGTTTATGCATGTGGTAATTCATGATGAATTGCCCATATGCATCAGTCAAGGATTGCAGAATAATATCATTCTGCAGATCCAAGTCTAACTTCACACCAAGCTTCTCAAGCTCTTCCAAGTTCTTGATCATCATCAGACAGTGATCTTGGACTGACTGCCCATCATGCATCTTAGCCTTAAAAAGTTGTTTCGTGACTTGATACTTGGCTGCGCGACTCTGTTCACCAAACATCTCCTGCAGGTGAGCCAACATTTGGCGAGCAGTTCCGATATCTTCATGTTGGCGCTGGAGCTCATCAGACATCGAGCCCAACATATAATATCTGGCCTTATTATCTTCATCTATCCATTTTTTCAGAGACGCTCTCTGTTCAGTGGATGGACGGGCTAGTAAGGTGGGAGGGTCCTGGTCCAACACATGTGTTAACTTCTCGGACCCAAAATGATTTTGTAATTCTGGAGCCAATCTTTATAATTGGATCCAATCAGTCTATGTGTGTCCAGGATACGTGCTAATGGATTGGATGCAGACATTTTCCTGTAGAGAGTCAAAGATTCAAGTTAGATACTATAATTATGACTTGACCAATTTGTTTAGGAATTTTATTTTTAAACAAATTAGCTTCCACTATTTTCTTAGATCCCTATACTCCCTCTTTAGAGATGCAAAAATCTCCATGATTAATGATTTCTAGTGGGTGGTGCAGTCTCACCAACTGACTCATCACCTCACCTAACAGTTATTGGTGATGGGTTAGCCAATAAGTGAACAACTCTTATTCAATGATTCTCTAATCATAGTGCACCCAAACTTGATCTCTAATTCATGAATCTCACCATATCTGGAATATTGATCCACTCCTTAGTTAAGTCAGACCCACCATTTGCACAGACTGGATTTCTAATTGAGTCTCTCACCGTATTCGAAATATTGAGCCCAACTCATCCTCCAGCCCATAGCATCCAATGCCTAATAGACATGGTTGCATCTTCTCGGTGCAACTAAGCCACTGTATCCAGTTGAGAACAATCAATCCCGGGAAGGGCCCGCACATCTATAATGATGGAAGACCTCAGATTTAATCTTTTCTTAGGGAGAATTGATTTAGGTCTCATTAAACTAGACTTATCATAGTCATAACAATTATGACTAACCTAGTGGCATGGGTTAGCTCGGATTATTGACCACCTCAAATCAGAACTGAATCGACAGATATGGTCAGGTAAGTGAGATCGATGGAAGGGATATGCCATTAACTCGTACAAGAATGCATTCAGGTCGAGTAGCTCCCAATTAAAAATCAGTCGGTCGTATGTGCCAAACTTACCTTAGACACCAAATTATTGAGCCAAAATCAATTGGATTAGCCTATAATCCAGACTCTAACCTCTGAGCCTAATTAGGTCTTGCTTGATCATGACTCGATCTTGATCTAGACTTAATCCTATTAGACTGATGAATTTAAGCATTGTTGATCCCATCTAACCAACTCTTGATTCGGTTTGATCAACCGCTTAGACCTAATTGAGCTATCCAAGCCCAAACCCAGTATTATGAATATGTCTTAGATCTAAAATTCTCAATTTTAGACCTAATTAATATTTCATAATCTTAATTTTTAATTAAGTATGGTTCATAAACAAAATATGCACAATAAATCCTAGGGTTTCAAGATCTAGGGTTTTGCAGAAAGTAAGTTTTGGATTTCTGATTAAGGATGAATGCGTAGCACCCCTACACATCATAAGAATGCCCCATCGGATGGAAGGAGAGGGCCTTTAAACCCTTCTTCATTCTTATGATCGAACGGCTAAGAGGAATGCCTTAATCAGGAACATGTAATACTACAAAACAGTTTTAAATCTATATCATATATCTCATATACAAATTAGATCTAATCATGGCATATTTTGCATACATCTCATGTATCAAATCATGCATATTTTTAGATCTAAATTATCTCATAATAATCTAAAAAATAGATTTAAATTGATCTTATCAAAATAAACTCTAATCTAGATAATTATGTAGAACTATTCTACAACTAGTCTAGACATGCATCAATCATATCTCATATGATGTTAAAATTAAATAATTTTTATTTAATATTTTTTAGATATTATTATAGTAATTATAATATCAAAAAATAGTAAATAAATAGATCTAAAATATGATTTAATCAGATTAAATTAAAAATATGCAAGACTATTCTATAGAACTATTCTATTTTAGAACTAGTCATGCATATTTTCTAATCCTAGATCCAAATCATTTAATTTTAATTTTTTCTAATTTCAGATTTGATCACATCTCATGTGATATCTGAGATCACTTATTTTTTAAATAAAATAAATTTAAAATTAGATCTAAATACTTTAGAATCTTGGCTCTGATACCAGTTGAAGAAAAAATCCTGATTTTTTGGATCAGGTTTGTTCAGATCTGATCGGATCAAGAGATATATTTCAAAAATTTTTTTCTTTAATCTAAATCAGATCTGAGATATTTTAGATTTGATCTTTATTATTCTAATAATAAAAATAAAATCTATATAAATTAAATCAAATTTAATTTACCTTGACGTAGGATATCCTATTAACC